>JAHWFP010227507.1:6555-40331 GCA_023313725.1 Lithobius niger
TTAATGTACATTTATGTACATTAAGTTGGTTGTCAACACCATTGTAGCTTGCGTATTTTATATTTATTTATCTCCAGACGATCATTTGCATTCTAGAGTCATTTCTGGCACAACCGACAATGACGCAGCAACTGTGGTGGCCCGTAGCTGTGGAGTTGTAAGCAAGAATTCTAAAAAAAGAAAAGGAAAAAAAAAGTGTAGATTACTGGCAAGAGTTCAAAGTCTGGGCAATAATTCTAAGAATTCCCATGACTGTGTTACTGTCATCTCTTTCTTATGCACTATAATTTTTGATGTGCCATTTAGTTTTAGATTCAAACTTCCTGTACCACTCATTGAGAGTGTGGTAATAATAGTTGAACTTTCGGAACACTGCCAACTTTAGTTATCCGTTGCTTTCAGTCGTGGTTAGTGTTAAGTGCTCTCGCAATGGCGGAAGGTGAAAAATCTGCCAGTTTCTTTTGTGGTTTGCAAGCAGGTTTATTTTGGTTTTAACTACTTGACTCTTTACGCGTCTTTTGGCACGTGCTGCCCAGGTTTAGGGCGTCTTTGTGTTGGTGTATTTTTGGAAGGTGTTGGCAGAAAAAAGTTGAAACGCCAACGTGGAAGCCACGTGGCCGCGGTGGCGGAAAAGTGATTTCAGTTCCGACTTGTGTTACTGATGTAAGGAAACTATTATATTGACTGACAAAACAACAAATTGCCCCTCCCCCCAAAGGCTTACACACGTATTGATTGTAATAGAAACAGAAAATGTGCAGGTGAAGTTGTTTAGTGGCACAATTTGTATTGTAAATCCTTTGTGATAAAACTGCCTGAAAATGTACCCATGAACCTTGTAAATGGTCTTACGAGATATAAAGACTTAAGTGCTGAAGAAATTCAGCCCATCCCCAAACTTCAGAACTCGTAATGATGATGTATGCTTTGTAACCTTAGTCTATATGTATAAATAGATCTACTGCGAGAGTAATTTTCTTGGCTTCGAAAGCTGCTTCTTTTTGATTTCGTTTGGGCGTTTTTATTTTAAACTCGGAAGTAAACATTCGGAAAATAGGCCACAGGAAGGGGGGGGGGGCAGAAATGAAGAGCGGATATATTTTTTTAAAGCACAGTTTACTGTTTATGTACAGTGAGAAGATCTACGTGATCATTGTAATACAATAACAAAGTATATAACACCACCGTCAACACTTCCAAGTGTCGGAGGTACAATGGCACACTAAACTTGGTACCAGCACATTCTGAAAGAATTCTGGTACTACCTACCGAGTACCGTTGTGTAGAGGCTGTTAATTTTTTTGTGTTAAAAATTAGAATAGGGCATAATAATATGAGTGTATAAACTAAACTACGGAAGAACTAGTGTTTATTACAGTTTGACTCAGTTGGTATTATTGTTACTCAAGGCATACATGAATTCCTGCTGGACACACAAATGCCCTTGCAGACAACGTTACTCGGGAGGGTTTGTAAACAAACTATTTCGTTATTTGTTGCTTGGGCCATTTCCAGCTGCCTTTGTGTTAATAGACATATCATTTCTATTTAAAGCCACTTTTAAAATAAGTCACATGAATCGTTCTGGTATATCGTGTGACCCATTGAGAATAGCGTTTGCAACATTTACACAGATTAGAGTTAATGTCGCAAAGTCATCTCGCACGAAAGAAAAAAAAACCAAGAAAATGACTGTTGGTGACATTAACATGCGTTTGAACTAATGTCGCAAAACTGAGTCATACAGGAAAGCCAACAGGGTCGCATCTGCCTTTTAAATCAAGTTCTCACCCATTGAGATCTCATATAGACAGATTGTTTTGCCCTGTTTGGACTCGTCAGTAGAGAATACTCTGTGGATGAGAGCATAGGATCTTGCTGGTGGTAAATTTTAAGCTCAAACCCAGACTGACTTCAGCATGCTAAAAAGAAGAAACTACTGGTTGTTAGGGTGCACCGAATACAAAATACCGAATATACAACCGCATACTTAACTTACCGAATATATAATCGAATAGTTAAACTACCGAATATTCGGCACCAAACAATTTACATATTCGGCCAAATACCTGATTATTCGGTTCTGTGCCGAATAATGGCCGAATAGACCGTATACCGAATTATTCGGCCGAATACTTGACCGAATACCTGTAATTTAAACATAATTTTGATAATTTTTTTTCCTTCTTTTAGAAATGTCAGAAAACAATTCCTCACAAACCAAAAAGTAAATGCTTAGCTAAACGTTCTTACATTCACACAATTACATAAATTTATACTAAAAAATATTCGGCCGAATACCAACAAATCTTAACACTCTTCGGCCAAAAACCGAATATCACTATTCGGCCGAATACCGAATATTTTTAAAATCGGTATTTGGCTGAATACCGATTAGCACTATTCGGCCAAAATCAGTATTCGGCCGAATAATTAACAAATTGTGGAAATTCAAAACCTTCTAAAAAAATTAGGATACTGCCACGTTTATTAGTGCTTTAAACACATTATGTTAACACATTGCGTTACAAAATATTATCCTTATATTTCTGTATAGACAAATTAAAGTGGTAAAATATCAACAAAAATTCTTTCCCAAAACGTTAGCTAAACGTTCTTATATTCACACAATTACATAAATTTATACTAAAAAATACTTGGCCGAATACCAACAAATCTTAACACTCTTCGGCCAAAAACCGAATATCACTATTCGGCCGAATACCGAATATTTTTAATTATGATTATGATTAATAGCCTGGAAATTGATCTCAACTACTCTGGAAAACTCGGGGAAATTTATGTTTTATTTTTTTGGTGGGAACCCAGTAATGGCAACATTATTTCTATGTTGTAAAGAATAAAATTTGTAATTGTAAAATCGAGCGCCTAATTTATTTATAAACATTCACTGTTTTTATCAAGCATCTGTGTATGTGTGTATGTATCTGTCCTAGAAGAAAGGCCGGCTTGCTGTATTGGAAATTGTTTTTCCCTTTACGTGCGTGTACTATGCGCTTTATGTAGGTTATTTATATGCTTGTGCTTGCTTTCTGGCCAATTGCTCTCTCCACTCGCCTCCCCTACCCTTTCGTGCCTGTTCATGGCCTTGAGCGACTGATTTTTTTTTCTTTTCTTGTCGGCTTTGCTGCAGGGCCACTACACGCGAACACGGAGTCAGAACCAGAACCAGAGTCACCCAGCTCCGCGTCTCCTGGCGCAGGCCAGCGCCAAAAAGGGACGCCAAAAAGGAGCTATCGAGCCAAACCCCGCTGCACCAACACCAGCAGCAACAGCGGCTACGTCAACGACTACCACCACTGCTACAGCGACGACTACTACCACAACGACTACCAGTTCGGCCGTAGTGTTGAATAGTTCATCAAGTGTTAGCAGTACTAGTACTACCAGTGTGGTGTCTTCGTCGCCGGCTCTGTCTCCCAATTCTGTGCCACCGAAGCTCGTGCCAGAATCAAGTGCACCATTGCCGGCTGTGTCGCCGCCTCTGCGCACAACAGTTCCCGTGCACAGTGAAAAAGGTACGTTTGTTTTATTAAAGGGGGATAGATATTTGTGTGCTGCAATTATTATTCTCAAGGTGCGTTTGCGGGTTGAATGTGCCTTCGTGCAAAAACCGGTTCTCGCACACTGATCTATTAAATTTAAATTGCCGCTTTTATCGTTGTAATAAATTTGTGGATAATTCTGTGACGAGGTAGTAATTTGAAGTTTTGCAAACTTTGTGCAGCACAACAAGGAAGTTAACACCACTAACTCTTCACAATTAACCCGTGTGCGTCTCTTAAATTTTTCTTGTGGATAGCACATCTTACACACAAATTCGGGATGGGGTGCAAACAATATCTGGAAAAACTGAAAATGGGTAATTATAGTTGGGGTAAAGTCAGGTCAATTGTTTTAACATACCTTTTAACCTTGGTTGCCTAATCGGCAAATCAAGGGCATAACATAATGCCAAAGGTCAAGGAAGATTTACTCAACTTGAATAATACGCCAAGTAAAGAGATAAAGCCGTATTCTATGTGCTTTACGTTGGTTATTTATATGCTTGTGCTTGGTTTCTGTCCAATTGCGGCTCTTCACTTGCTTCCTTTGCCCTTTCGTGGCCGTTCGGCAAACATTTTGCGCATTATGAAATCCTCTGAGATTACGCTTTTCCTTTGATGAGATAGACAATAATTGTCATCCCTATTTGAATTATGGCATATACATCCAATACATTTACCCACAAACCTGTAATAGAGTTTAAAGGGAGTAGCTTAATTGGTATGACTTGTGTCGAACCAGTACAACTGGCGGCACACAGGAGTAGCAAAACCTAAAAATTGTGGTGTAGCATGCAATTTTACTTAAGCATCAGTCTGGTCAAATTACCAGGCGCCTGCCATAAAGAAGAACCCATAGGGCTCGATGGATGCCCATGATATTATTACCGCATGTTGCGTGTGCCATCGCTTGTTTTGGGTCTCGACCTCATGTGGCCAGTTGAGAACGACTGGCCGCAACTATTTCCTCGGACAACCCACGACCGCAACATTTTTCTGGAATAAAAAGGCGCTGTGTATAAGTAGATGTTGCAATTATTGCTTGTGCTGTAATTAGCACAGGCATGCAGCAATTTTGCTAATGCAGGAAAAATGAAAAGTGTTCCAATCGCGGCCAAAATTCGCAGAGCGCAAAAGCGTTGAACGAAGTTGAAGCGAGGAAGGATAGGGTTTCTTGAAGGCAAGGCCGATTGAATTCACGCGTGTGCTGTGAAGTTAGTGCCGGTTGAGTTGCTGCGGTAAAATAAGATTTTGGCGATATTATCAACTTACCTGCAGCTAGCTCCTGAAACCCACAGCTTCTCTTCCGGACAACTTGTAGCAAAGGATGGACTATGAAATGGCAGTTGCTATGTCCTAAGCTCCTGACGCAATCACATATTACAAATGTTATTCTGATGAAGTTAGCCTTCCAGCTAGCTCCTAATCTTCAGGAATCGCCACGTGTTAGCGAGCATACCATTTCAATAACATAAATGTACCCAAATTGCTATACGTACCATCGTACCATTTTGCGTACGTTATCCTTCGAGGCGAGCAAAACAAAAAATTGTCAATGGTGGTAAATTCTGCACGTGCTTAGTTCGATGTACGTTTTTTCTTGTTTTGCTCCTATCACTTTCTGGAAGTTCTGGTTTGGGTTTAAAATGTGACCCACTTCGAGGTCAGAGCAACAACATTGGTCATCAGAGGTTTATTATTCCCACTTTTTTTTTTCACCACCTTTCAACTTTTTTACTTGATGTTTTTAAAACCATTTGATGCAGAAGCAGAGCCACTTGAAGGAGAACTAAAACCAAAACTCCCGATATATCTACTAGCAGCTTTCATTGCCCATTCGCATCCATTATGTGTTCTGCTTATTGGAAAACCCATTTTGTTCGTAGAGCTGCACGCATAAATTTTTTGCTATGATTTGTAGCTTGTATGTTTTTTTTTTTTGTATGTGTTTGTGCCAGCTTCAACCTGACAATTTGGCCTCATTAATATCGTATCCACCCAAAAAACTAGAAAAGGCTGACATGAATAACTAGTCGTAAATTCGAAAATTGCGACATTCGTTAGAATTGTGCGACGGTTCAAAATGCCAACCTTTTACATTGCTAAATTAGTCGCAGGTTGTTGTAAAACATAGGTTGGCTACAACAAAGAATTATTTGTGCAGTGTTTTGTTGGTTTCAATTTTGTAGTAAAAATTCATTTTAACATGGTGCTACAGGACGTGAGAATGCTTGGGAAATCCAAAATAGAAGTAAGGGGTTCAGCCTTGAATTTCTTGTGAGAGTTTGAATTTTAAAACTTTTCAAAAGCCTTTCCAAGGCTTGAAAATGCGATTTTTCTTGCTATCAAAGCCAAGGCACTGGTGGAGGGAGGAAATAACATTCACTTTATTCACCGTGGTTATCTCTCTACTGCAAACTACAATTACGTTTATAAAAAGAAAGGTGGTAAATATTGGGGGAAAAAAACAAGAACACCATGGAGACAACATTGACATATTAGTGTTGTTAAATTACATAGGCAAACACGTATTAAATTAATAATTTAATGTACTTGAAGAGCTTGAAATTTGCATCAAGTTGGTCTTGTGCACAAATCCTGTAATACTGTATAATGTGCATTACATACCATGTGCAGTTGCGTCATTTGAATGGAAAATAAGATTGGTTCTCCCCTTCCCACCCAAAGCTGTCTTTGCAGCAGGAAAATAATTCTCTTAATCTCAGAGCCTACTTAGTTTCTGAGTTTAGCACTTAAGATAACATTACTTCAATACAGAAAGAAGGCCAACCACATGTAAGGTGCTCGTCTCCATTACTCCGTGTATTAACTTTCTAGTGTGACCCGGCTTTGTTATATTCACTTAAATCTGGATAAATTATTCGCCGATTATTTTTTGTGGAATACGGAAAAATTGGGGAGAGGGCGAGTATTTTGAAGTTTGTTTCAGTTTCATACTTTGTAAATCCGTTAACAACTTGCTGCAGTAACTTGCGTTGATATCTGGGTAGTCGAAGCATTTTAAACTTAATTGTTGTAGTGCGTTGGGTAATCTCGAAATATTAGTTTTGATCACCCATGAGTGGATGGAATAAACAGCTGTGTGTAGGCATACATGCCACATTGAGTCATTGTTGTTGACTCATAACTCTGTTGATTTTCCTCCTGCTGGAGTAACTTAACAGCTTTCCTGTTTGCTGCCAAATTAAAACTGGCCTTAGTCGTTGCAGGCCCCCTCATGCTATACCTTCCTCCTCAAATTGGCTTCCTCGTTGTGCCTTTTAGTTAACAGCAAATGTAGTACTGCAAAATTGAGTGATTTAGCCATTGTTTCCCTGAAAAAACCATTTGGGCGTAGTTATTTCCTACTTTTCTTGAAGGTCAATGCGTCCTTTGCAGTTCAAAAGAAGGCCTAATACCTTTAATTTCAACACATACCTTCTAGACTTTTCACTGACTTTGTTGAAGTTGGTGGTACTTTAAGAATGATATTGTAGTTGAGAAGTAGGCGCAATACCTAGAATTTCATTACGTAAGAACTTGAAATTTTTCTGACTTATTTTTAAATTACCTTCAATTTCGTTACATAAGGCCTAGACTTACTACTAATTAAGTTGATGGTGAATGGTATTATAGTTCAAAAGGAGGTCTTAATACCTCCAGTTTTAAGTAAGACCTAGAATTTTAGCGGATTTATAAGTTAATGATGGATGGTACGTTAGTTCAAAAGTAGGCCTAATACCTCCAGTGTCGTCATGTAAGACCTTGCTTTGTTTTACTGACTTTTATCTTAAGTTGGTGGTGGATTGTACTTGCATAGCGTTGAAGTTCAATAGTATTCCTAATACCTCCAGTTTTAAGTAAGACCTAGAATTTTAGCGGATTTATAAGTTAATGATGGATGGTACGCTAGTTCAAAAGTAGGCCTAATACCTCCAGTGTTGTCATGTAAGACCTAGCTTTCTTTTACTGACTTTTATCTTAAGTTGGTGGTGGATTGTACTTACATGGCGTTGAAGTTCAAAAGTATTCCTAATACCTCCAGTTTTAAGTAAGACCTAGAATTTTAGCGGATTTATAAGTTAATGATGGATGGTACGTTAGTTCAAAAGTAGGCCTAATACCTCCAGTGTCGTCATGTAAGACCTAGCTTTCGTTTACTGACTTTTATCTTAAGTTGGTGGTGGATTGTACTTACATGGCATTGAAGTTCAAAAGTATTCCTAATACCTCCAGTTTCAGTAAGTAAAACCTAGATTTTTCACTGACTTACCTAAGTTGATGGTGGAGGGTATAAATAGTATTCAGTCAAAAGTAGGCCTAATCGTCCAACAAAATGAAACAGGCTTACGTAAGTTAACGGTGGATGGTATTCAGTTCGAAAGTATGCTTAATATCTCCAGTTTCAGTAAGTAAGACCTAGACTTTTCACTGACTCACGTAAGTTGATGGTGGAGGGTAGCCTATTTAAATGGTATTCAGTTCAAAAGTAGGCCTAATACCTCGTCTAAGTGATAGTGGATGGTACTTTTGGACGATATTGATGGATGGATAAATTACTACATTGGTACCTAGAATTAGGGAAGCATTCTTTTTGTGACTTCAAATTTCATTTGATTTTTTATTAGGGTATGTTTTTGTCAGCTAATAATTATTTTAATGTTGTCATTTTCACCTAATCATCAACACTAATATTTGCGATAAAAATTTTATCGGCTATGTTTGCATTTCACAGTTGACAAAAAATAGTAGTGTTCAGCCAATTTCTCTTTCACAGCCGAACGCTGTACTTTCAGCCGTTTTTGTTTTACCGTAAGCAAATTACAGTTTATTAATTTACCCTAGGTTTATTACGATTTCTGACTTTAAAGCATTTTAGGTTGTAATTTTTCTGCTAAAAATTCACTAAAAGCTTCTTACATTCAAGGAAATTAAGGAATTAAGGGGATGTTTCATGCCCTTAACTCTTGGTTCTTCTCCGCCAAAATTAACTGAAAGCTTCAGTTCATACTTAAAGCAAAGTAAATAAACTTGGTAAACTAATTAACCTCATGAACAAATGAGAATAAAGGCATTGCGTTAATGCTAGACGGCACCCAGATCACGTGTGTGAATGGTCGCATAAATGCTGAATTTGCCACGATAGAGTTAGGCCTAAACACCTCCCCCCTGGACCGAAGTAAGATCAAATTAAACAGTTGCTACGGCCCACCTCCTTTTTTTTTATCGAATTAATTTTAACGACCCAGGGGCGTTTAATAGGCGATTTACTGAAAATAAGTGTTTATCGAAATTGTCAACTTGCATACTGTGGTGCAAGCAAACTGGAATTACCGAGATTGGAAAATGGAATCCAGCTTGGAAAAGCTGGATTGGGCCTGGTTTTAGTGTTAGAATAGGACTTACAAACAGTATCACAGTTCAGCTCCAAAGTAACCAGTCAATGGTAACCTTGGCGTTTCAACTGTGGAAATAAAAAGCTGGTTGCTATGCCACTGCCGTTACAATAATGATTGTGGTACGAAACTTGCTGACATTAGTTTCGTGCATTTTGAACTGATGGTGATGGTTTTATTATTGTTTGAGGTGTTCTAATGCGTTTTTATCGTTACTTTTACTTTGTTGAATTTGGGCAAAAATTTACCTTTAGAAAATCGTTCTTTGATTTACAGTATTTGAATTTTTCTTTTGTTCCTGGTATCGGTTTGCTTTTTAATTTCAGAAATGTGAAATTGCTACTTCAAAATAAGTGCTGTTTTAAAGGGCCGATAAGATGATTTACTTGAAACAAAGCTATCATAGTAACAGTTCGTTAGTTTTCTTGCGTCAAGATTAAGCAGTGTTTTATACTCTCGTTTCAAAATGGCGGTTTCAATTTGTAACACTGTTGTGTGGTTTCAGTCCTCTAAGTATTTTGAAAAACGCACGAACACTCGTAGATTTCTATGCCATTTGGCTTATCTTTTCCCCTAAAATGGCAGGATTTCAATTTTCAGCAGGATTCTGTTGTGAGTGGTCCAACTAGTGAACAGCTTCTGGTAAAATGGAACTTCCCGCTTTTTTTTTTATCCTTTAGGTCTATAGGTTCTCTTTCCCCCGCACCTCACACGATTAACAGTAATTTAAACACTTCGGAAGGGAGTGTGATATTTTAGTTGTTTTGTTTGTCTTAAAAGCCGGTTGGATGTGGTTTCGGAGACGGAACAGATGTCGCCTGGACTCCGTTCAAGGCCAGTTAGGGAAGAGAGAAAACGCGCAAGCATGAAGAGTCGAGTCGAGTGAACAGGGCCAAAGTCTGTATTTTGCTAGCAGCTTTCCCCGCTGTTTATGTAACTGTGCAATTTCTGATAAGATAAACAGGCTGGCTGCTGTGTTGCTGGCTAGTAGAGACCCCTTGTGAACTTGGCGCTGGCAGAAATACTCTCTTGGCAGCTAATTTAGTCTTTGAAGCTTTTTTTTGTTTAAGGCGTGGTTCAGGATGTTGGTAGTCATTCACTCAAATGTAGCGACGTGGCGCTTCTTTACCGTGATGTCATTGTCTGTGTCCTTGAAGCTGTCGTTTTTATTTTTTTTTTGTTGTTGCTGGACTTCTGTAGCCTAATGAGTTGGTGAATTTAGAGGGCAAGTAACGTGATTTAGAGGGCAAAATAAAGGTTTATTTTGGTTGAGCAGGGAAAAACTTAAAATAAGTGATTTTAGCATAATTACCAAACGGAAGTATTTTAGGAAAGAAGAACTAATTTTAATTAAAAATGTTAAAATTGTCTTTTTTGAACTCTAAAATACAAGCAGAATAATTAAAATATGCTGCTGCGACGTGGCGCTTCTTTACCGTGATGTCATTCGACACTTTAGTATCCTAACAAGTTGGGGAATTTAGAGGGCAAAATAAAAGGTATTTCGATTGAGCAGAAAACATTTTTTTAATTAAGTGATTTTTAGGATAGTAAAAACTCTTGTGTTAAAATTTTCTTTTTTTTGAAACATCTGTATAAAGTATAAGCAGAATAATTAAATTACGCTGCTATAGCATTTTATGCAATAAAGAAGTTGAGGTTTACCAATTTTAGTACCTTTTCTTGGCACTAGATACCACCATTGGCAAAGCGTGTCGAATGATTTAATTTGTATGCGTATATTTTTAGTTCTTATTTCTTTAAGAACAAACACTTGATCAAATGGGGCTAAATAAAACATAACATCTGAAAAACGCACCAGTTTAATCCTTCTTTACCGGGTGGGCCAAACTGCAATTAGGTTTACGTTCTTCCTAACACTGCTATCTGTTGGCTAGAAATAGTATTAAAATTGATAAATCTGCAATCCTTATAAAATGCCGTATGGATGGATTTTAATTATTCTTTTTGTACTTAAAATATTTTAAAAATGGATTGAAGTTCATATAAACGGCATGAACTTCAAACAAAATTTATTCATCAGTTATTCCAGTTCTTGAGTGAAATGAGTAGGCCTATCAAGTCAATGCAGGTGTTTAGAAACCGTATCTGTGTGATTACAGTTAGCAGTTCCAGGTGCCCTTATTTGTCGCAGATACGACTACGGCGGTTCGGTGCACCCATCCAACATCATAAGTCATGAGTGGAAATTTTGCGGGTTCCTTCACTGATTTCTGTTTCTCGTCCGATATGTGAATTTCGTTAGCTTGTAACGAGACTCCTCTGAATAGGTTGGGATTAGTCAGGAAACATCTACTTTCTGTCGATGTCAAATTCGGATAAGGTAAGCACTGGAACGAAGTATGTTGAAAAGAGAAGCTCTACGTGCAGAATTTCAACACAACAATGTCAAATTCCACATTTCTAGGAGTATGGGCAAATTTTCGATTTACTTTATTGTTGGAAAGCACTCCACCCAGTCTTCTATCTTCATCAGGCACACTAATGCATTTAATGTTGTGTTTAATGTGCCTGATAAAGTTACAATAGAAGGCCATCAAAAATTCTCCATGCTCTCACAACTGTGGAATTTGACATTTTGGCAGAGGGTAAGTGGGTTTTCTGACTAATTGTTGCAAGCCGTAGTAAAATGAATCTATCTATATTTCAATAGTTGGGGATTGGCCAACATCCATATCTACATTTTTGCCATATTGGCATGCCGACATGGTTCTGTGAACGACTTGTAGCTAGAAACGTGATTGGATGCCTTTGTTAGGCTACGTTTGGATAACAAACTGTTCAAGGTACAAACTTGTGGTTTGAGGCATTCATTTGACCAAACTTTGGAGCAACTTTTTTTGCATTTTGGTGAAAGTTCCATTTTGTGTCTTTTAAAGTGGCACTATCACCGATTGAAATGTGAACGAAAATACCGTGGTGCCATCTAGCGGCAACGATATTGTTAACCTTTATAGCTTGCTCCCAGGTGCACGAAGACGAACCAAATTTTCACTCACTAATTAAGGATGTCGTGGCTTGTTTGTTTCATTAAAAGAAATGCCGTTATGCACTCCGTCGCTTGGTGCAAGCAAACGCTAGATGATGTCAGATTTTGTCTGCTTTCAATCGGTGATAGTGCCACTTGTAAGAAGTGGTGGAAACTAATTTTACGATTATAATGTTTTTGCCGCCGCTTGCATTGGGTTATTTTTATTGTTTGTTGACTGGATTAAACTTCGAAGACATCGAAGTTGAAAATTCACTTTACCACAATTTTTGGACGCTGCAAGTCCACTATTTTGGTAAATTCTAAAAATTGTGCTTTAGAGGACTGTAACAGTTCACCTTCGTCAGAGCTATAGGATTGCCATAGACTTTTTAGAATTCACAGAAAATTCAAGTGGACTTTGGGAGCGTCCGAAAATTGTGGGAAAGTGTATTTTCAACTTCGATGTCGTCAATAGCCACAGTAAACAATGCTTGCCGGTTTTTGACGTGGAGTAAACTTAAGGCCAGTTTGCATAGTTTACATTGAGAATTTTTTTGTTGTTGACTGGACTAAACGTATTGCACCAGTGTGTGTAGTACATGTGTAGTTTTTATAGTTGACTGGATTAAACGTATTAATGGTACCAGTTGTGCTACTCGGATGTGTGGCATATTCAATTTATTTTTCTTTTGACTGTCGAGTAAGAACAGCCTGTGTGTCATGTGGGTTGATAGCTTCAGCAGCTTGCTCGGCAGTGCAACCTCACACATTTTATTCATCTGGTTTCTCGTTTTGAAGGCTGAATTCTTTTGTTATAATATATTTGTATATATATTTATTATATACATTTTCCTTTTGTGACAGTTGTGTTACGTACACAACACACATATTCTTGGAAATGTGCCCAGACGAGGCTTTACTACACGCACGGCACGCATTGCGTTTGTTGACTCTAGTTGGCACCGTACCCAGTTTCTTTTTTCCCTTTTAGAAAATTGTATTGACTGCCTGACTGGCATGAATGTTGGTAGCGTGACTAATAAATAACATCCGTTGGTTTGTTAGGAACGCAGTTCCTATTTATTGGCATCTGTAGGGAAACCGTTACCCACTAAGGAAAGTTTACATGCCACTGTAATGATAGACTACACAAAAGTTGGTGTGTTGTAAAGAGTTGTACTTAACACAAGATTTTGGTGTACTTAACACAAGATTTTGGTGTTGCAAGGGTCTCACCAGAATGTCGAATGCAGTTGGGTTAGTTATGTTGTGTCCAGAAAGTGTGGTTAAGGTTTTTACAAATACAGCCTAGGCATCTGTTGACGCAATGGTTACCAAGGCACGTTCAACACTAACACACTACCATGAAGGAAATAATAGCTGACCATGAATTGTTTGGAAAGTTCAGGGCTCCCAGTGCTCCTGTATTTGCAATTTTTTAATAGGATTCCTAAAGCTCCTGTTAATCGTGAAATACTCCCACGTTTTCTACATTTTCTGTTCCGAACTGAAATATTGCCGAGTTTGTGGTACGTTTCCCTGTTATGCTAGTGTACCGACCGTGGATGTGTGCTCAATGGTGTTTTATTTTTCTTATTGTATGGTAGGACAACAAGAAAATATCGTCCACACTCTCCACTACATCGAGGATAATAATTCCTATAAACCGCCTATAAACTTAATTTGCTTTTCCTGTAAAGCTCCTATTTTTTAACAAAAAATTCCTACATTTCCTATTTTTTATCCATTGAAATAGGCTGGGAGCCATGACATTTTGGACAGATGGGTCGTCGTTGTACATCTACTAGACCATGATGGGAAAATATGGGGTCATACGTTTGGTCATCACACTCCGTAGGTCCACCACTTTGTTTTGTTTAAAAATGATGAGGTTGGATGGGTCACTCAGGCCCGTATTTCGAACTGGAACTTGAAATAATGTCATAACTAGGCCTTTGTAATGTACCATTCACCACCAGAACCTCTTATGGCGAGACCTTTGGAAGAAATCGGGTAATGAATAGCATTAAGTAGTTACGACGCCGTTTCAAGTCCGAGTTTGAGCTTGAGTCGACGTTCTGAATGCGGGCCTTAATTGTGTGAACACGGATTTCTTAAGGGCTTGTCGAATCTGCTGCTGCGCTTGTTTCTGGACTTTTAAAAATTCCTAAAAATTACTTCTTACGGACTAGGTGGTGGATCCAGCGTCCTCGTTTTCGGTGAACCAAAACCACTTTGGATTTGGTAACATTTATTTTGCAGTTAGTTAGCGTTTCTGTTCCATTGCTTTAAATCCCCCAATCCCATTTTAATTGTCAGGGGTGTTGCTGGTATGCCAGATCATGAAAATCGATTGTGTAGCCATTGACATTTTCACAACTCGGGACCACAAATCTGTTTTTAAGTATAGCTTGAGTAACGAGAGTGAACTTAACCCAAAATAAAGGCATACTGTAGTCAGTGGAATTCTTCCCAAGTCCGCTGCAAGATCCACACGTTCATACTGACTTATATTCTACACGTTCATTCTACAAAATACTTCATGATGGACAAGACATTTCTAAATGTCTTTGTTTTCAGTATCGTGAATTACTTTAAAGTAAGAGAAGGTTCTGTGTTTTGAGGTTGGAACACTTACTTGGCTATCGTATTATTTCTTAGTATTTGGGAGGGGAGAGGGGGCGCTAGCCATTTCATCAAATGAAGTGCCTTTTTTTTGTTTCCCAATAAATTCATTTTTAATATCACAACAAGAGTACAAAGACAAACACACCGCCCTGTCCGATTCTTTGTTGTTCCATGTTACACAACAATAAGGCCGGTTCACAGAAGCCAAGAATTGCCTATCTATATACCATAAGGTGTTTTGCTCCCTTAACCCTTGTGTACGTAAGAACATAAATACGCCTTGAATGGCTGCTTTTATCATCATTATGCGCGGCAGACAAGATGGCCATGGACAAGGTTGGCTGCGTGTAGCAGTAAGAACAGAAAATGGACTCGGCTTGGCTGTCAAACAGTACAGGTTTAGGACGCTTACACCCACCAGCTCTCAGAAACAGCAGCTAGCCTCGAGGCCTTGGGACGGACGAGTCCAAGTGTAGCCATTTCCTGAGGTAGGGAAGGTTGGAAACCGGGGTGCAGGGAATGCCTCTGCCCTGTAGGCTACATTTTTCCTCGGGCAACACGCATTGAGCGAGTGAACATAGAGGAAGGCTGGTTTTTAGCCGTGATTTGGGAGCAGGTCTTTCTTTGTATTTGAAGAGAGTGTACGTGTGTGTGTGTGTGTGGACGTAGTCGGTGTAGCCGAACCTGCCCCCAGGCCTAGGTCCAAGGTGACCAGGCTGGCTGGATTTGGTGTGCCTCTGGAAAAAAAGGTGTCTATTGTAACTGCTATGGAGGTTGCCAGGCTCGGATTTTAGCGTGTTAGGACGCTCAGCAGGTGCAGTGAAACTGTAGGAGTGTTGAGGACTTGAGGTTCCCCTCCTGCAGTTTGGTGGTGTCGTTTTTTGGTGGTGATGTAGTCGTGTGGGAATATCCGTTTTCTTGAGCGGGACTACTTCTGATTGACCAGTGTATCCACAGGTGGGTGAAAAAAAAAAGTCTTGTATACCCCTACCCCGGGTGCCTGGTATCCCCTACTGTGATGCGATTCTTAATCTTGGCAAGCCCGTTTTCGTTTATTTAGGATAACAAGTAATAATTTTCGTAAATGGACAGGACCGCGATCACTCCCAATTACTCATTGATTGAAGTGCGTGATCCCTTTAACATACCCCCCCCCCCCCCAGTTTTTATTGGGGTGGGGGATCTGTCTAAAATGTTTCGGTGAGTGGTTCTACTTTTAATGTTTGATGAGCCTAATCCAGTGAATACGTGGTGTCTTTAGTCCCGGTTGGTCCGTGTAAGCTAAAATCTTATCTTGGACGCGTTGCCGGGACCGCAGCTCGGTGCGAATGGATCCCGGCAAACACACACAAAATTTGATTAGGTTTGGTTAGATTAGGTATTTTGTGGTTGGACAGGTTATATTCACTTTATTAAACAAAATCAAGACCTAGTTTTCCACAAATTCACCGGGACCAGTCTTCCAAACTTGGATCCCGTTCACCAATACCAGATACAGCCAACTTCATAAATAGGTGTTGATCCCATGAAATGCGTCAACAGGGTAAACTAATCGTATGTCTGGTGTAAGTAGCCCTTAATTTAATGCTAACGTTGTACCGGTGTCCGTTGGTTTTTTTGTGCTGAAATTATTTATTTGTCGAGATTTGTACCCATGGACGAATTGATTAGAAGGAGCATTTTTTTGGGGGGGGGGGGTTGAGTAGAGTACGTAGTAGCGGTGAAGTTGTGTTGGAATGGATTAATAGGTATGGCTCGTAAATGTAGCGTGAATTGTGTTTAAATGCGGTATTGATTTAGTTCCTGGTTAATTATTTATCGCAGTGGTCGGTTCCATACTCGGTTGGTGAAACCGAATTTTGTCGATAGTTAACAGCATTGCTGGAACACCCTGAGTTTCTTAATGGGCTTTATGTCCTTATTCTGGTGTTACGATTCAAAATGTGGTGGGTTCCTTTACTTGAAGGCACGAAGAGACGTGTTAGCTTTCTTTGTTTTAGAATTCTAGAAAACCTTGAAGTCTCCCGCAGGGATGCAGAATATGCCAGAACGAGGTTCGCGGGGAAATTTCAGAGAACTATGGAAATTCACTACAACGTAGCTTGCCTACATAGTGAAAGGCAGTGGAAATTTGAAAAATCTGTAGGAAAATTTTGTGGGAAATTTTGTCCAGTAAGAATTTTATGCACCCCTGGTCTCCCGGAATGAAAACTAAAGGAGCTGCGAGTTGATCGTGTACCAAATGAAAATGCGAGAACACTTACTGTCGCGTGGAAATATCGTGAGCAGCTAATCAGCAACGTGGTGGTTTGTTGCCATGAACAAAGCTGTTCGAATACGCACTTATGCGTACATTGTGTAGACATACATGCATATATACGCTAAGGCTGTTTGTTAGCTGATCCTGGGTCCCAAGTGTTTAAAGGTAGGCTATCGTGAACACGTCTTTTTCTTTCTCAAAAGCAGACAAAGTTACTTAGACGTTATGGGAAATACTGTGTGTCTTAAGCTTTTAGTTTTCCCGTGTGATTCGGTTTGCTGCATCAAGTAAAACGTTTGTTAACATACCAAACGTAGTTTTGAAAGTAGGCTGGAAAACTCAACTTTGTTAGGCTTCTTGTAATCCTGTAGCTGGTGTGGGATTTTGCCGATTGCACGAAGCTGTTAAAAATTACTTTGGTGGTTTGCTAACAAATATGCCTAACTTCTTAACGATTTGTCCAAGTTTCTTTATGTTGTTGCCTTAAAATATAAAGTATGGATAGGTTCTGCACCAAACTCATCGTGAAAAGAAATTAGGAAACCCAGGGGTGTACTGGGAGGGCCGTTTGTGGCATTTCATAGAAATCCGGTCCTCATGAAAAAATTTCAATAGGCCCCACGGAAAACCTCCAGTTTTCCCGGATGACCAATACGCCCCTGAGGAAACTGCTCACAATTCAACCAAACGCAGGCAAAGATGCGTCAAGGGGCTTATCGGTAGTAGGTTATTGAGAACGTTTCGACGAACCGAGCCCAATATGCCAAAAATACCGCTAAAACTGGTACCGATGCGAATATTGGCAGGCTGCTTATAAGTCTCGTGTTAATCGGTATCTGCTTCCAGTAAGATTCCACGAAATTGTCTGGTTGTGTTCGTATTTGAAGTGTGAGATACGATTACAGTCGTACAGAATTGCCGAGAGACGCCAAAAGTCAACTGGCCAACCTTCTGAACTACCATCATGGGAAGGAAATGTCAGTGTTTACGGCTAGAAATAGAGATTAGATAAGTTATCAATTCGAAAGGTCAAGCCGGCCGACTAATCCCGGATTTGTAGTGGTATTTTGGACCTTGTGAAAGATCATGAAAATTGTTACTAAAGATGGTAGCATTGAAGGAGAAAAGCGTGTGGCCCGTCTTGTTACCAAAATGCCCTTAAATATGCAAGCGCTGCAGCGACTACCTAGTTGCAACCGGTCTTCTGTACACTCCCGCCACTTACGAAAATGTTGAGGCGCATACCTCTATCGCGCACTGCAACGTCGATCGCTATTATATAATGTAAAAGCAGGAACTGTCGTAATTGCCTGTTAAGAATGTGTTAGCTTTTAATTTAGGCCTATTTTAGGCGTAATTGCCAGCTTTTAGGCCTAATTGTTACCTACCCGTTTAATTTCATAAGTAGCAGCTTACTTAGAATTTGGTTCCAGAATAGGCCTATTCATGCATGCGACAGGGTATTAAGACTATTTTTAATGAAGCCGATGTGTCGTTAACGAAATTTTTTTTTTTTAAGGTTGCGTGTCTTCCTGTAGTGGTTAAATGCGACGATAAAATGTTATTAGTTCATTGAATTACTTCGAGAAATGCTATAAGGAAGCAACGATGTTTTAATTTGCCGTATTTTTAAACTCATTTTTTGAATGCTAAATTTAAGGGTGAAAACAGTTTCTCGTATCTGGCACTGTTGCGGCGTTGAAAAAGGTGATAGGACGGATAAAGTCGTTGCTTGTAGTCTTTGAGCCGTTTTGTCTGCACGTTTGTGAATTTTTGAAACGTGCTAAACGAAAAAAAAAAGGGTCCAAAATGAAATGAGAAAATGCTAACCAAGCAGTGTTTTTCAAAAGTAAACGTAAAGATAAAAAACCTTGGCCGATGTCCTTCCAATGTTACATTTTTTGCCACTTAGGATGTTTCGTGGAAGGTAGTCATTAGAAACACTCGTGCTCTAGTTAATTGGGTTGCTTGACTAATTATTGTGCTGCATCTAGTGACAAAATCACAATCACTTAAATTGCACTTGCAGACCTCGTACAATACAGGTTTTACATTGTTTTTTTGCCTAGTCTATTGTTTGTTTGCTTTCTGCAGTATACAAATGGAAGAATGCGTACAAAAAAATAAAGAATACTAACGTATAAAACTTGTAAATATAGGTTATACAATTTGACTAGGTCTAGGGCTATTTGGGCATCTTGAAAGATATTGAAATGTTTTGAATGCGTGTGTGAGAGAGAACGTCTATTTTATAAGAGACCTCCACAAAATGTTGTGTGCGTCAGTTTTTCATTTCATATTTTTTGAGTTTGCAAATAAAATTGTGCAGGGTTTTTAAGGCGATTTTGACTCGTACAAAGGGCTTACTATCTCTCTATTTTCGTGCATCCTGCGCCTAAATAACTTGCCGTAACTACTTTTGCAACTTTTACATTTGAGTGAATAGCAAAACCGTCTCGTACGTGGGAAAAAAATACAAACTGGAAAATAAAAGCGTTGGCAACATTTGCACACGTTTGAACTAATGTTGCAAAACTGTCGCACAGAAAAACCATCATGCGAGGCGTGTATCTTTAAATATCGACATTAATTTTACTCAACGAACACAATGGTTTGAAGAATCGCAACTAAGACTCGACACCTAAAAGCCAAATTTAATCAATACAGCAGCCTTTTAGATTTGTGCTAGACAGAGAATGACTCGACATTGACGCTATCACTGGGTTCACTTCACTTGACTTGGTGTCCCATTACCGCAACATCAAGACGAATGTGCGTCAACTTTCTTAAACTT
This sequence comes from Lithobius niger, assembly GCA_023313725.1. Classification (NCBI taxonomy): domain Eukaryota; kingdom Metazoa; phylum Arthropoda; class Chilopoda; order Lithobiomorpha; family Lithobiidae; genus Lithobius; species Lithobius niger. Next base: position 26,192 of record JAHWFP010227507.1, read on the forward strand.
ACAGCCTGGTTCGTATAGTTACCCGTTTTCTTGATTTTGTCGTGGTTTTCAATTCTCCACATTGATTTTAAAATACTTAACAAATGTTGTTAAAGGTACATTCATTCCTAGGTTGATTTCCATTTCGGCTCAGTTTTGGAACATTACCTCAGAAGCTTGTAAACGTTGCAAATGCAGAAGTTTCCTATTTTTTTCCTCGTGAAAAACGGCTTTGCTACTTTCACTCTACCCTGTGTCAATGTTGTAATAAGCTGTTTTGCGCAGGATGCTCGATTACAGTGAGAAGGCATGTGAAGTATACCACGCTTTCCAACGTAGTTAAGCCTAACTCGTCGCTACATTTAAAATGTGTAGGGCTCATTGGTCGCCTCGAATAATTCGCCTTTAAAGAAAAATAACCAGAACAAAGGCGAATAAGTAATTTCATGGTTAGCTAATCGCTAAAAGTATTTCGAAAAGTTGAATGTACCAAGTTACTTAATCTTTTTTTTTTGTGTCCTTGGCATTGCCACAAAGGAAATGGATACGGGATTTAGGGTGTGGTGCTGTTTGCTTAGTGTGATGAGTGGGTTAGGTAACTCCCCCCCCCCCCCCTTCATCTTTCTCGACTCCCCCTCACTGCGGCATGTTACACCCCACCCACTGGCCCTACTGGTTGGAAGGGGGGGTATGCCGCTGGAGACCCTTCAAGGCCGTTCTTTGTGTTGAGGCCCCTGCTTCGCCTCCAGTCTGGCGAAGGAACCACGCCATTGGCTAATTGAGTTGCTCAAGAGGCACGCTAGTTGGCTGCCGACGTAGGGGGATTTTTTCCCCTTGAAGTGGGGGTGGATGTAGGGTAGGACGTGGGGGGGGGGGGGCACTGTACAGTATTGTTGGTTTTGTGGCTGAAGGACGTTTTTAATAGTTTTTCCTTGGACCGATTCCCGCCCTCCCGTGGTGGTTTGTCTCTATGATTATTAGTTTCCTACAATTGTAGCGAAACTAATATTGCCTCCTCCTCTTTCTCTCCCCCCCCCCCCCCGTCCCCATCAAAAAATAATCCTAATATGTTTCTCTATAGATACCAACCGACGAGAATGTTTGTTCTGATTGTGTTGTATTTATTATTCGTTTGCGTATATTAGTCATTAAAATTTATTATGGATTCTAATTTTTTACAACATTTTTCATTCTGAGGGACAGTAATGAGTATGGAAATTGTGCTGAGTGGTCTGTGGACATTACATTGAATTTTTCCATGTTCGGATTATAATTACTATTTTTTTTTTAGTAGCCTAGGCTTTTGCTATTTGTGCGTGTGACTAATTTCTAATCTGTATTATAGCCGCGTACTGTTTTAAACGATTTTCTACCATTATACGTAACGAAATTTCTAAATCGTGGAAATGTAATCTGATTTCTTGGATTATTAGTGTCGTTTACGAAGTTTCTCAACCAAGTGGTGACCCTGCTTTTGGAATCCAATCGTAATAATAAAACACTTGATCAGGGATGAGATATTTTTACATAAAAATACCTAAAAATACCCGAAAACCCTAAAAAATTAATCGGTTTACTTGCCTTTTCCTCTTTTTACACTAACCGCGTGAGTGTTGAAGTTCCTAATTCGGTGGTTAGGCTAAAACTGCAAAAACCAACCAACCTGCCAACCCAAAGTAATTAATTGATTTTTTTTTGTTTTGACCTTGTCGTTAGGCAAAGATGAGGCGGGTCTGACGATTTTGTCTTCATCAAAATTCAAAATCTTGTTTGTTATAAATGTCTTTGTTTAAAGAGTGGCTGGTAATAGGGTCTTAAGAGTATACATTTAACAATTTTAGCCTGCAGGCCACGCTTAATGCGAAGCTAGTTTTTCTTCTTGTCTTGTTTGTTCCCTGCATGGTAGCGAGTGAAGTAGTGGAAGTGCGGCTTCGTGACCTTTCTGCATCTTCCAAGGACAAAGTAAAGCTGATCTGCTAGTTTGTCTTTAAAGTTTGAGGCTGCAGGGGTTAGAAGAGTTGGTTGGCTTGGTCTAACCCGTTGGTTACTGCTTGAAGCTGGGTTTTTTTTTTGTGTGTGTGTCGACGTGTTTAGAAGGAAGATTGGGGGTGTGGGCTGTTTTTGTTTTTAATAATTGTCGGGACGGTTTGAATTATTGATGGTTAAGTCCGCCTTTGAAATATCCAGGAGTAACACCCGACGCTGCGGTTGTGAATTAGCTAGTCTGTGGTTGTAGTTTTTTGGGGCTTGTAATTTCTGGATGGTGAAAGTTTATTTTCGTTATGTATTACAGGGGGTTCGCACAAAAGTGTATTAAAGTTCTTGAACGTGCTAAGAAAATTCACCCTCGAATAACAGCAAGTCCTTGGATTAGATTTTTTGTTTGTCGTAATTTAAAAGAATGCCGTACTACCTTTGAGCAAGAAAAATGCAACCCTGCAGTTTTTGTTTAATACACTGCATTGTGTTTTAAATTGTGTTGCTCCCCGAGTTTTCGTCTTTTGTTTACTATCCTGCAAAAACGAATCTTGGTTCCCCCCCCCCTAAAAAAAAGCTGATTTCTTTTTTGTTGGGGGGGGGGGGCGAAAGAAGGGAAAAATAAAACTCCTATTTATGTAACAACGACACGAAAAAAAGTCACATAATTATTTTTTTCCTACTGGTTTTTTCCATGCTTTGAAGGGTAATTTTAGTGTTTAGAAGAATGTTGGCTGGCTCTTCATGGGTAAAACTAGGCCCTACTTGTAGTTGAGTAGCCTTATTTGAAATTGTGCAAGTCTGTTGAGTTATTAAGACTCCTTGAAAAATTTTGTATTGGTTTTGGAAAAAAAAACGGGCCTTGAAAAGTGTTGAAATGCCGTGTGTGATCCTTTGCTTATACAATATATATGATATATTCATATATATTCATATTTATATATATATATATATATATATATATATATATGATGATCCCACGGCCAAATCTATATCTTTATATGATATTGTCTTCTGTTTTTAAATTGGGCTGGCTGTTAGCGATCCTAGGATCCTTGCCTGACCTGTTGCTATTGTAACAAACTTTATTATTAAACGGATGTCCTTGACAAATATATATATTATTAAACGGAAACAATACTACTCAAGAAACGTCCTTACGAATACCGCTCCCGTGATGCATTGTGAGAAGTTAGGAAATGTGACGTAATTCGTTTGAGGGTGTTGTTTAAGACCAAGGTTGTTAGGGGATGAACACAAAACTGCGTAAAAGCATTAGTGCGTGATTCAAGTTTGGGGAGGGGGCGAAAAGTGCGTTGTAGATCTTAAAAAATAAAGTACCCCAATAAAAAGAAAAGGAAAGAATTTCGGAATGTTATTCTAGAGGGATGTTTGCATGTGGCCAGGATCTGCCCACATTTAAACGTGGTTGTTTTGTCCCGTTTTCTAGGCCAAAAAAAGCAAAACTATGGATTAGAGGGAAAAGTAATTTGAGAATCTGGAGATTGTATGGGAGGGGGGGGGGGGGGGGTTGCGATAGCAGAAGCAGATGTGGAAGTTTGGAGGGGGGTGACGTCAGTGAACGTTTGGACAGGTGGATAGTGGGTGACTTAAGATGTTCAAAGTCTTTTCCGTAGTTAACGACCGGAAAACAAACGGAGTTGAATAATTTTTCAGAGGGGGGAAGGGGTGGATCTTTATTCAAGATTCATAAAAAAAAGAGCCGCGTCATTTTTGAATATTGTAAGTTGTAAGTTTTCTCATTTTTAGGTGCGGGGTGTGTGCTATTTTTGTTGACAAAGAAGAAGGTTTGGCATAATTTTTATCATTGCGTTAAGTTGTTATTTCTGGCTAGTTCTTGAACTGTTTTCTCGTCGCAATCCTTTTTTTTTTTTTTTTTTTTTTTTAAACCACAGCTATCCTTTGTGGATACCCACAGGGTTGCTGGTTTCCAAGAATATATTTCGTTGTGTATGATGCAAACGGTCCCTTGGGAGTACAGAAGTTATCAAAATCATCCCAACTTGCCAACTTGCACTTACTATATATTTCGGTATAGTAAGTAGTTTTTATTGTATTGATTCATTCTGAAGGTGTATTGCCATGGGAGTGTGGTAATACAGGGCAGGAAATAGCGTGCTAAGAGACAAATACTGTAATAGTTCCATTATCATTGGAGAGAAGTTCTATAAACCTAATGGTGCCTGCTTCCGTGTAGACTTTCCTGTGCGTGGTTTTGCAACATTAGTTCTAACAGAACGAAATGTAGCAAAAGCATTAATTTCGCCCATGCAAGACGGTTTTGGTACGTTAAACATATGTAAATGTTCCAAGAGCTATTTGTGCGTGGGATAAAAAGTAAGCCAGAAAATCGTCGTGGATTTGAAATATTTGATGCATCATTCACCCACCTGAATCGTGCCCTAAGGCCTGCACCTCTCAAACTTGTCATAAACTTTCTTTCTTCACTTAACAATAACAGTTTAATTTATTATTGTAAGTGAATAAAACTAATGATGGCACAGACTGCTACAATTAGAGAATTTATTGTCGTTCCGTAAGTTGCAAACTTGAAAAGAAAAAAATGCTGAGGGGAATCGGGTCACTGCTAACAACGTTGATAAGTTTTTGACTTTTATAATGCGTTGAATTAAAACTTGCAAATCCCCGAGTGGGAAAATGTTGGCAAGTTAGCAGGCGTAACGGCCGGCCAGAAAGCTCATACCGCGTGCGATAATTATAGCAGCCAAAAGCCGTATTATGAGCTCATCCAATTGTGCGATTCAAATCCTCCCTGCCGGTTTCATTTTCAAGGTTCTGCTAACACAAAAGGCGTGTTGCGTTTCCAAAGGTCATAGGAGCTTTTTTATTAGTCTGTAAGCTGGCCTGCAAAGCTGAGAAACTGGCGAGCCAAACCCAGCCAACCACTCTCCAATGCGAAATATTATCATTAGCCAAAAGCAGCATTGAATAGAACAAACTTGTGCGGACGGACGGACGGACTCTTCTTTCTCGTATTGAGTCGTGTGGGTTGGCCCTTTTGCTCCAGTTCATTCGTGGGTCAAACTGGAGATGGACAGATAGAGGCAGGTGTAGCCGTATCATCACGACGATCCAGGCATTGAGTTTTATTAAGGCCAGCCAGTCGCAACCAGTTTTGTAAATCTATTACTTGGTATGCATGCTGTGTAGTCTTGATAATGTTGCTGGTTTGGCTTGGCTGGCTGGCTGGCTGGCTGCTTGCTTGTTTGTTCGCTTGGTTGGCCTGACCCATCCATCATTGCTGTAGCTGTATTTTTCTTTTCTTTTCTTTTGCTGTGCTTGCCATGCGTTTGGCCTTGAACACTGAGACAATGAACTGTTGGCGTGCTTGCTTCGCAAGACTTGGCGGGTACGAATATGGAATATTTGTTGGCAGTGGTTGAGTGATTTTTTTTTTTGGTTGCTTTTTTGTTATTTTAAAGGTGGTGTTTATCTTGAGCCGGGTTACCATTTTTTCCTTTTTCTTTATTTTTTTTTTTGCTTATATGGTAGCGCACGACATTACGTAACTCCATTTTTTCCCCATCAGTCACTATTTTACTGAATATATAATATAATAATTACAGGTTGCTGAAAAAGTGTTAAGGTCTGTCGGAATAAGCCAGCAGCAAGAGGTTGGCATGAAATAGCGTAGTACTGTAAGCGCCATCTTTATATTATTATTAAAACGAGAGGCTCGGCAAGTTATTTTATATCGTTATTGGCATTTTCCTGGCATCGGTAGCGGCGAAAAAGGCTACCAATATGTCTGAAACTCAACTAGAGTGTATCTGACGAAACTAGGGCTTCCCTTAAAAGAACATACTTTCTCAACTATATTCGAGCATCCTGCGCGTAATAGCTTTTGCAACATTTACATAGGTTGAGAGTGATTGTATCAAAATCTTTCTTACAAGGGGGGAAAAATAGGAAAATGAATGCCTTTGCAACATTTATACGCATCTGATAGTAATGTTGTGAAACTGAGTCATACATAGCCATTAAGGTTTTCACTCGAAAAGTAGTTGCTCTGAAGTCCGCACATTCTGCACCTTCTAAGGGCAACATCATCTGCATCGTGCCTGGCTGTGCTGGGGGTAGTGTTATCCACACAATTCATCATTAATGGCTGGCCACGGGCCGAGCACTCCAGAGTTCGTAAGAGACCTTGAAAAGTCGAGAGAAAAGGAAAACTGGTGAAAAAATTCAGGTCTGGAAAAGTCTGGAAAAATTTCGAGAACGGTAGCCCTACAATAATTAAGAATATTGTGCTGAAACATGCACTATATTAAGTTTAGTAGTTAAATTATGATGCCAAAGGTCAGGGAAATTCTAACCAAAATTTTGTACAAACCCTGTACTCCATGTTGTATTATTCCATTGGAGTCTTATACTCGTTCCCCCGGGAACAAATTCTTGAAAATAAATTGGCTTAAAACACCAGGAACAAATGCGTGTATCAGCGAAAAGCGGAATACGCGAAGGGTACGGGTAGCACAATCGTCTTGTGTTCGGGAGATGCATTTTCGATCTGGCCTCAGCCACTTCTGGCATTTTCGGGACGAGAAGGCTCCCGTGGTGGCTTGTTCTCCTTTCGATTGTGGTATGTCAAAGATCCTGGGTCTTCACTTGGTTTTCTCCAGCTAAATTGTCCCTTTCATTGTGGGGCAGATAACCTAATTTGGGTTCGTGCTCCTAAAAAGCAGACACCAACAAAAATATTTTATTGATATTGATCAAAATTAGCTTTAAACACAAATGGCTGAAATTAATTTTTTTTTTTACCGTTTTTCTACTTTAAGCCACTTTATTTTCAGAGAAGATGAAACACCTGAAGTAGCCAAAGACAAATTGCATCTTATTAGTGATGGAGATGACACCTATGTAGGAATGGGCAATGATAGTGAAATTTTTCTACTAAAATGTGATGCGTTGTTTTGCAAGGTTTCAACCGCCTAGTTGCTGAATTGCTTAATTTTTTATAGGCCTAGTAGTTGAACTCTGTGCTAGAAAACTAGTCGAAGGTCGATAAATATTTGCTTCTTTTTTTTCTACATCGTTATTATTTTTCAACATTTGTGACGTTCCACTTATTTGTTTAGTGATAGATCAGTCTATTAGAAATTTCATGTGTTGACCTCCGCAGATTTAGCTCGACATGTTTAAAGTTTAATTCCAATCACATAATTTCGGTAGGCTAAGTAAGCATGGAACACGGAAAGGTAACATTTGCATATTGCAACATTGCCCATTCCTCTTGATCTCGACATCCTCGGCCGGCCTGAAAATCGAAAGCCAAAAGCTGGTAATCCTCGTTAAAATGGATCTGTATACTGCTGTTTGGTATCGCTTTATTGTTAACTGGTTTATGGTCTTTCATTTGGTTATCACGGATGATTACAACTAATATTTATTTTGCTCTTGCCAAAAAACCGTTACTACATTATCTCTCCTACATTGGCTAAGAATATTTTCGCCACGTGGTTGGAAGGATTCAATGTCCTTGCAATGACCTAAAAAGGGCTGAGAAGTGGCGTTTAAGTCGTTATCTTTTTTTCTACGTACCTCATGCGTCTTTGTATTCCGAAGGAGGAAGCAAGCAGTAGCGCGTGCAGGCATACATAATAATGTGGGACTACACGTTCATATTAATTAAAAAGCATTTTTTTTTTTTTTACCTTTAAGATTGTACGCTCGCTCGTGTCCGTAGGAACAAGTTTACTCTGCTTACTTGCTGTGTAGGCATTTGTGCATGCTGTGAATTGTCGAGTTCTATTTATTGGACAGCTCTGTGTATTCCGGAAACCTTGGACCTTATTACTAACGATTACGTATTATGCATTCAATAATTATAAATGAGTGGCAAATTTTACTATGTTGGACCATTGCAACAGTAAACTAATAATTTATTTGCCTTTTCATAATTTTGGTACATCTAATGGGTAACATTGTAAAATGTGTTTCAGTGCTACAAGAAGCTATTTACCGCACAATACGGCCACATATTTTGTTAAGTAGGTGAATTTGAATTTTTTGTGCCTTGATATTGTGAAGAGGCAACTAACAGCAGTAAAGGGGATAAAGCGGTGTTCTGAAATTTTGTTGGTAGACCTAAATTATGATTTAAAAAATCTTTGCCTTAGCCAATAGCCAATAACGTTTGGTTGCTTGGCCATTTCTAAACTTTTTTTTATGCTTGTTCATGAAAAAGAAAGGTAAGTAATAATTATTATCTTGCTTCCAGTCGTTTCTTGGTTGAGCTTTTTAATTACGTGCCCATTTTCTGTTCAAAAAGTTTGTTTATTATCAATGTATTTTGATGTAGCTTTGTCACAGTCATACTCTTGTAAATCACAACAGTTCCTATTGAGGTCGGATCTAAACCTTGCTGGAGGAATTGGCTTGGTTGTCATTTGAATCTCCAAGTTGCATTGACAAATGTGTTGGTTATCAAGTATCTGGCTTACATTTTACTTACTATTTGTTTCTTTTCAGATAAGGCTGAGAAAAACGGACGTTCCAATCGCGACCGAAAGCGCAAAACAAGTGCAAGTGAACCCAAATCACCAGTGTTGGCAACTCCTCCTCATAGTGAATGTGTTTCTATTAGTCGGGACAAATCACCTGGCAAGAAGGCCAAATCTGAGGACTTGCAGCACAGTTCTTCTCAGGAGCCGTTCCAGTCGCAACAAAGTGAGACCTGCGCTGATGCTAAAGAGCGTAGTGTGTCTCGAAGAAAAGTGAGTGAACAAAGTCCGCTGCAGGTCGATAGGGTTCCCGACCATAAATCAGAACCCAGCGTTAAGGAGAGCAAGCGAACTCTGTCATCTTCGGGTACGAGTAATAAGTGCAAAAGAAGCAAGGTTCAGGTAGCCAAGAGTGGTAGAATTGAGAATAGTGAAGGCTTGGAGGCAAAGGTAATTGCAAGTGCTGAGAAAGATACTGTTTGTAAAGTTTCTTCTTCAGAGAGTTGTGGACCCGATACAAAACTTAGTGTTACGTCATCTCCCAGTGAAATAGTGTGTGCGCCACTGTCAGCCCCATTAACACCTTCAAGTCCCTCTGTTGTAGTGCCGTCAGTACCCGACAAGTGTTCACCAACTAAAGTATCTGCTCAACCTCATCCACCGTGCCATACAACACTCGCGGAACAGCCAGTTAGCAAAAGTAGCAGTGCCAGCGCTACTTGCCAACTGTTGGTGAAAGAAAATTTACCTCCCGTTGCTGTGGCTTCACCAGATGTGCCGCTACCACAGTCTGTTCCCACACAACAGCAGCAACAACAGCCTGCTGTGTTGCACGCAGATCCAACAACCATCACGGACAAACAGTGCCGCATTCCTGACGACCGTTCGGATTCGGGAATAAGTGACAAGTCGGTTATTCGTAGTGACGGGTCCAGGTCTGGAGACGAGCGTTCGGCATCCCGCTCAAGTGAGAGTTCGCGAATCAGTTCGTGGGATGAGCAAAGCTCCGAGGTGAAGGGGCCTCCACCTCCATCAATAGTAACAACTTCTCAAGCCGGGGCACCGCCTCGCAAAGCAACCACCCATCCACCTCCAACAACCAAGGCCTCGCCCAGCGGCAGCCCTTTGGTGTTTGACAAAAGTGAACCTGTGCGCGTGTGGCGTGATCCAAAACTTGTGCATTCTGACACAACTGTGCGCCACGTGCACTCAATCCAACATACCCTCATGGCTCATCCCTCTGGTGTTAGTCATGCCTCCACGGTGTATGCGGGCATTCCGGCGTCAGCCTCTATGGCCGCAGCAGCCGCGTCCAATCGCCCGTCCTCATTACCTCCCCATGCCCGTAATGCCCTAGCACTTTCGGCGCACTATCCACCACACTTATCGTCCCATGTGTTAGCTGCAGCCAATAGTTCTCATGAACAGCATCCATTGCATTTGTCTAGCACATCCAATGTGCCAACACAAACGAGCTACTCTCCGCTCATAGCCCAACATGCGGCGGCTCATCTAGTGCCGCAGTATGCTGGTGGACTGCCCATGGACATAATGTGGCAGCAGAAGTATCCAACAATGTCTGTGCCAGCACAATGGATGCAGATGTCCTATCAGGAGGATCAGTTAGTGGAAAGGGAGCGAGCAAGGTTAGACAGGTAAGTTTGCGCTAATCTCGTGCATTGTTTGTAAGGTGTCATCAAACTTGTCTTTATCGATATGATCTGTAAGATTTTAAGATTCGTTCACAATTTTGTTATTTTTTGCTACCTCTTCAATGGCGCAACTCCTCCTCTTCAAGTTGAAGGATTAATTGTTAGAAGTCTTTTACAGCCACTAGCTACATAGTTCCAAGTAGTTCCACTCGTCCTCAGAAAATTGGCAATCTTGGGAACTGTACAAGTTAGAGACCAACAGTTTGTGGCTCAGATTTATAAGGCCTACATAACAGCTTTTTCTGCATACTGGGATAGAAAAAATTGTACATTTTCACAATCACATACGTGGTAAAGATGGTATGTGGCGAGTAGCAATTGTGCAATGGAACGGATTACTCTTTCCTGGTTTCGCAGAGTGAAATGGGAGTAGAGTTCCTTTCCAACACTTGTTTTTTTTTTTTTGCCATATTGGTGCCTGCTTTGCAGAGACGAACATTTCGTTTTTCAAGTAAAAAATATAGGGATGTGCCGATTATCGGATTCATATCGGTACCGCCGATGTACACCTCCGATGTGCCGATACACCGTATTGGAACACATGTAAGCCACACTTTTTTTTTAGATGTATACGAAAACGACGATAACTTTGCTAAATATTGGCCGATTTTAACATTCAAATACACCATTTTAACCTTTTTTTCGCCAGTTTCCAATGGTGCAAACCAGAAGTCTTAGCTCCACCCATTCTGAAGTTATATATAAAAAACCATTTAACTTACATTTTTCAACAAATGTGGCTTGCAAATAGATAAGGAAAACTGCTGCTTGCTGGTATTTTAGAACTAATATATCATAAAGTGCTCGTCTGTTGATTATTTATTTAATATCAACATTTTTACGTCTTTACAATTGTGCAGGAAATGTCTGGCTGCTTGTGCCTTTTTTTGGGGGTAAGGTCTGGGGAAAATGGCTGCAGGGAAAAAAGCTTTGTACCACAAATTTTTTTTTAATTTTCTTTAATATTTTTATGAGGTTACATCAAATACAAGTTTTTTTCTTGTAGTATATCGGCAACAGAAACTGTATCACACTTTCATTTTTTGCAAAATAATCATTATTTAGTGTTATATCTGCAGTTATCGGCATTCCATTTTAACAGTAATCAGTATCGGTACATCGGCACAAAAGCTACATTGGCACATCCCTCAAAAAATATGGATGCAGGAAGCATTACAGCTGATCAATAACCGATTAGGCAAAAATACCAATTATACGGTATCGGACTATCCCTAATCGCTGCCGAAGAAAATTATTCCAGGCCGGCCCTACTCACGGAGCATGTTTTGTCTGGGATTTGTTTTTTTTTTATACCACTTTCTCTTGCTTATGTGTGGTATTTCGTACATTTCAAAAATAACCCCTCCCCCTAATCTCAACCATAATATAAATTATACTGATATTTGTGAAACCCTACACTTTAGACTAGCTGCTGCTGGTGCGACACAGACGTTTTTCTTTGGGCGAGTTGATTTTACTAGCATGCAGCTTTAGCCTTCAATCAGGCCACTAACCTGGAGGCAGTTTTAATAGCTTGTGTAACGAGAGCACTCCACGTCAAGCTTGAGTATGGGCTTCAACATAAAAAGGTCATTCTAATTCATGCATCTTGTGATGTTTGCAGTAATACGAAAGTAAATGAGTTACTGCTACTGATTTAAGCATTGTACTGGAAATGGGTTGTGCAAATGCTGGATAGGAACACATACGAGTTCTATGAAGTAAGAAAGCTCGTCTGGAGTTTCTGACTATCTTTGAATTGGCTGTTTAATGCCTGATGCAATTTAAAACTCACCCCGTTTTAAATCTCCATAAGATTAGTTTAGCTAATCCTCCCTAGGGTTGCTTCCCTTATATTCTGGGTTTAGTGCCCTTGTTATCACTTCACTTCGGGCATCTGTGTAGGACACACTGATGCTCTGTTTGCTATTTGTTTGGCGAAATACGCCACGAAAACGCTCAAAACGACACCAAAATGGCGGTTGCTTTAAAGCTCTGTGGAATCGTGGCCATGTGCAACGTTTTCCGTTTTGCGCTTGCAAGAAGACCCCACAGACTTTCACCCTGCATGCGGAAATTGCAGTGAGTCTAATTTGTGGATGTCCGAAGACACGCTGGAAGACACATTTTATCGGATGAGAAGTATTTTTTGAAGTTTATTGTTTTGCCTTAACTAACTGATTGTGTTAGCCTAAGAGTTTGCACGATCTTAAATCGTCCTTCCTGTTGATTCCATGTGGTTCACTGACTGACTGACTGACTGTGCGTGCGTTGTACTGGACATGGCTTGTGCAAACGCTGGATAGGAACACATACTAGTTCTATGAACCAAGAAAGCTTCTCTGGAGTTTTTTATGTTATTGTTTAGCAAAGACCCGGCAGATTGTGAAATTGTGCCCACAGAGTCTGTGAGCTGTGGCAGTTAGTTTGTTGCCATGGTGTTAGATAGGGTGGACTTGTGGCTAATTCCGTGGTACTAAGGATATGGTATCGTGCTTTTTTCCGGGCCTTCAGTTGTTTTTGCTAATTAGCTTGGGAGTGATCCAACTAACTATCGTGAGAATATAGGCTACTACGAAATCTGCGCATCTGCTGTCAAAACTTCATTAAATTTTGTTGTGGGCTCACAACTTGTCTAATTCCGTGAGAAAGTTTCATGCCGCACATTATCTGAATCTAGTGTACCTACCTGATGGTGAAAAAAAGCTAAAGAATAAATTTAACCATTAACAATGGGTCTGTAACTAAAATTGTGGCATGGTTTCCCAACAAGTGTACTCGTTACTCTTTCCTGTAAATACTTGGTTTGATGTGCTCCCCCCCCCCCTCCAGTTTTTTTTCTCTATCTGGAAAATACCCGAGTAGTGCTGTCTGCTGATAGATTCTTTGCTAGCAAATAAAGTCAGCATCGCAGAATTAGATTAGCCTACCTGGATAAAAACCGGTAAGTGGGGGATAATAAAGGTATTTAAGAAACATCTTCAGAAGATAATACGTAGTTACTAAGGATGTGCTGATTTACCAACACCGATTACTGTCAAAACTGAATGCTGATATAACACTAAATAATGATTGTTTTGTAAAAAAAATGAAAGTGTAATAAATACCCTTTCTGCTGCCGATGTACTGCTGAAAAAAACTTATATTTAATGTAGCCTTATACAAATATAAGCAAAAAGTGCACACAGCCTAACATTTTTTGCACAATTGTAGATGTAAAAATGTAAAACTAAATATGTGAAAATGTTGATATTGTTTAATCAACAAACGAGCACTTTATGGTAAAACTATAATTAGTTCTAAAATTACCAGCGAGCCGTAGTTTTTCTTATCCATTTGCAAGCCACGTTTGTTTAAAAATGTAAGTTAAATGGGGTTTTTTATAAATAAATTCAGAACGGGTGGAGCTATTGACTTCCAGTTTGCACCATTGGAAAGCTGGCGAAAAAAATGTTAAAATGGTGTGTTTGAAATTGAACATCAAAATCGGTCAATTTTTAGCGAAATTATCGTAGTTTCCGCATAAATCGAAAAACGTACGGTTTATATGCGATCCAATACGGTGTATCGGCACATCGGCGGTGGACATCGCCGGTACCGATGTGTCGGAATCAAGGTTGGGAAAAAATCATGATTTTTTTGCAAAAAATCCAAATAATCGATTTTTTTTAAATTTAAATCAATGATTTTTTTTCCAAAACTTGAGTGAACATTATTTAAAGGTTGTGGAACACCTCATACACAAACACAACACTGTAGTAGTTTACAATTGCATATTCAAATAGCTTCAACAGTAATTGTAGCAACTTAGTAGGCTGTTGTTTCATAATTATTACAAGAACTTAGTGGTAATAATTTTAATGAGAACCTAGGTAGGCGGCTACTGTATCATACTCAAAGTAGCTGCTCAATAAGTATCTAGCCTAAATGAAAACTTACTAGGCTATAGTTTCATGCTCAATGCAGCTTCAATTATGGGAACTT
>JAHWFP010227508.1:0-12657 GCA_023313725.1 Lithobius niger
AAATGGAATGCTATGCGGAATAACTACAGCTGAAACACAGAGCTCCATCTATTGAGAGAATTTGTAATACACCATAAACTACAGCTGAAACATAGAGCTGAAAAGTGAAAGTGCTCAGTGCACCAAGTGCCATCTATTGAGAGTTTGAATAGCTGAAACATGGAGTCTGAAACATATAGACCTCCATTCTATCCAAGTGCCATCTATTGAGAGTTTGTCAGTAAATGAAGTGCCATTTTTTGAGAGTTAGAATAAATGGAAGGAACAAAACAAAAAATTTGATTTATTTGGTTTTATTAATCTAAGGACTGAAGCAAAGCACCACAGCATTACTGTTGTTGATTTTCGTCCAAAGGATTTTTAAGAATTTCAATGATTGCCGGGATGTTTTGGAGGAACGAGTTCCATTCCGCAAAGTTCATTTCACATTGAGTTTTTGGGACCATGTTCCAGTCGAAAGTGTAGAATACGAGTTGAGTAGCGTCGCCGTTAAATTTTATTCTCAGTCTTTTATTTTCTCCAAGACGGACTGCATGAAACATAGAATCGAGAACATTCAGCAACAACGAATTGAAATGATGTAGCAACACGGCTTTTGTTGATGGACTCAGGAACAACTGAATCACATTCTGAATCTGTTCAATGGCACCCAAGGCCGCAGTTTCATCGTCACCTCCACCAAAATGAGTTTGTTGGCTCTACGTTTCAAAATTTCTTGATTTAAATCACCATGATTTTTTAACAAAACTATCCACTCGTGAGCATTCAAATCAATTTGGGACTGGCTCGACGTGAAGTTGACGACAGTATTTTGTCCGAAAGAAGTTTTAATAATAATATAATATATAAGTTTGTTGCAAATGCAACCGGAATGGCAAGGACCTGGTGGTTACTGACTGCCATCCGATGTAAAAACTAAAAATTATAAATTACAAAAGTTTAAAAGTTTAAAACATTAAAACGAAGATGATGGCTTTGCTGCAGAGGAAGGGTATATGGTATTGGGTTGGGGTCACGAATGCCTTACCACCAAGGTTAGACCTACCAGGGACACAATGGTCCCCTATGGCATCGTCAAACGTGAGGGACAAGTGGAGGGAAAAGCCGGGTATCATTGTCAATATTTCTTCAATACAATAAAATATAATAAAATTTAACAAAATATAAATAAATGAATAAAATGCATCGCAGTTTAAAACTTGGCTCATTAAACCATTAAACCATTATAGACAATCTTAATAAAGATAATAAAAATTTTAAATAATATAAAATAATTATTAAAATATTAAAATAATAATAGTATTAATAAAAACAGGTAAAGAGAATACAGAAAGGGATCTCATTGGATACGCTATCCCAAATTATTAAAATACGAAAAGAAATACGTGGCAAATAAATAAATTGCCGAGTGGGAGGGCAAATACTATTATTTCAAACAAAGGAAAACAAAAGAAGCTAAATGCTAAACATATTAAAAACACTTGAGGTATACAAATAAATCCAACCTATGGAGACCCGACCTGAACTGGCGTATGCTACTGGCTGTCACCAGCTCGGATGGCAATGAGTTCCACAGGCCAACCACACGGTTTGCAAAAAAGAACTTAGCACAATCTAATTAATCCTTGCAACAATTAGTTTATAGCAGTGGCCTCTGGTATAGCTATTACCACGAACAATAAAAAATTGAGAAGGGTTCATGTCGGTAAACCCACGCAAAATGGAGTAAGTTAAGCATAGGTCTGCTCATGGAAGTGACTTGAACGGTGGCGTGAGGGCCCAGGGCGAAAGCATTATCGTCACTCATATTGGTTACTTGCAGCTGCTTCTTTAATAATAAGAGGTATTAGTTTTATTTTTTTTTTTGTGCTCTTATCCTTCAAATTCGCAATGAATCTCTAACAAATGGTGCCCAGTCGGAATGACTCCTGAATTGAAGACAAAAATCGTGTTCCCAATTTGCAGTTCTATAATGTCGTCCTGTCAAAGCTAGCCACGGTGGTTGCCTCATCAGCAATGTTATGAATGTTCTTAACCGAATTAGCTCCTACCTGCAAACCCCCTAGGAAATGAATATTGATTCGTGAGGCAAGGGCTATTACTTTAGTTATCCGACCGAGTTCGGAAGCCGTGATGTAGTGTTGGCCATTTTCTGACAACCATTTAAAATTATCTCTGGATTCTAAATTCGAACGAAAACAGTAGATGAGCCTGAAAACTCGTGATTCCCTTCTAATTTGATTTACTTGTCTGTCTACGTATTTTTTGGTCGCTGTATCGCTGTCACTGGAAGGCTGACCCAAATTTAGTAATTTCTTGTCAGCCAAGCTTAAATTTCCATCAAAATCTTTACTCAAACCTATTTCAGATTTCAGGTTGCCTAGAGTGACTGCTTCGTTTTGACCCATGGGCATCCCGATATCGACTCTTCTGTTTACAGCTAAACTCAAATTGCCCTCTGCAGTTTTGGAGAAACCAAGTGAGTTTTTAACGAATGTGACGGTAGGAGCGAATGAGTCAGAAATAGGAAGTGCTAGATTGGTAATTCTCTTCTGCCTGGCATTAAAATCAGTGTCTGGTCCGCTCAAGAAATCTCCATTATGCGATGCCATTTTGATCCGTTTTGCAGAGCTACAAAATTTATATACGAAGCTCATATTCTTAACTTCAAGTTATGGATAATTTGAAAAAAGTCTTCACCCTGGAACAAACGTTGAATTACGTACAAGCTATACTGGCCACACTGTACCTCTCTAGAATCTTGGATACGTCGGTGGTTGGATAGGAAGTTACCACTGAGATATCTTTGGATCTCCAGACGAGCTTTTAAACCAAAAGAATCGAAATAAAAACAGCAGCTGGGCCTTCGACTGAAATAACACACCCAGTGGCTTCCTGGAGCTGAGGAGTCCTGTAAATTGACTATGCGACTTTTTCCATTTAGCCGAAGACGTTGGGAAGGAGGTCTTTGCTGAACATCCCTCTGTAATTGGTAACACCTAATTTTTCGGCATATCTGTTTAAATCTACATTAGTCAGAGCCCTGTTTAATGGGACATCTGCTTGAGATAAAAAACTCGTCCGCGGTTTTGGTTTTTGGTAGTTTTTCTTTTTTGTGACGTCTTTTTTTAAAGATATTTAAGTCCGGCTCCCTTCTTTCTATACATGGAGAGCGCCTCCATGGAGGCGTTATGCTGTTTCAATTCTGGCAGCTTCCTGGCATTATCCCTGGCCGAGTTGATGGCTCTGGAAATTGTAGCTGCTTCTCCAGTTAAACCACCGATAGCACTCAACCCCGCTGGGGCGGGTAGGAGAGGAATTATGCCGCCAGTTTGATTAGGAGAAAGTTTCAAGCTCAGTACTCGAACTGCCTTGTGAGCCTTCAATACTTTACCGTGTTACGTTTTAGTGAGTGGAAGCGTCACGTTCCCTCTCTTAGCTTAGAATTAGAAAGGCGGAAAGAAGGAACTTTGCCAGCTTCGACGTTTTTTAACATTTTTTTGTGCTTTTAACGGGGAATCAAAGATACTGCTACGTTTTTATACATGATTTTCCTCTTTATGAAAATAAAATAACGCATCAAGCATCATACCAAAACCTCTACTTGACTCCTTACCAATTTCAAATACCTTATTCTGTCTAATGACCAATGCTAAAGCTTTCGTATTTTGGGAGACGGCAGCCCCGAAGCGCATTTTTACTTGCAGATCTATAACTGACGTGGACTATATCTCTGACTGTTTTGAGACGTCAAGGGCAACCAAGGGAAAATATTTTGAGAAAGTATTGACTCCATAAGCTGGTCCAGACGATGCCGACCCAACCCGTAGTACTGCTTCGTAAAATCTACGATCATTTGTTATAAGTTAGAAATGTTACCTTGTGCAAAAATTACATTTAGATCGAGAAACTGGTAACGTTTGGAATTGAGCATTACGTGCACATCTGTAAAACTGCAATGATTAAAGACTGCCGGATTTTTTTTTCGCATCGTTGTCTCTGGCCGTCTGAAAACCTATTACTATCCACCTCGGCCGTTCAACAGCGGAAGCAGTAATCAATCTCCAAGTGCAACTGGTTGAGGTGGGAAGGTTTAACTGGTCAGCGTACCAGTGTCTGAATGCAAGGGGGACGCTGATGCCAGAATCCACCATGGCGTACAGTTTGTTTTTTTGACTATCGGAGGGAGTCACGTGCGGGAGGAACCAACTAATTTAGTGTAAGACTATCTTGCCGTCATCAACACCCGACGCTCTGAATATAGTATTGTCCTCCGACGATCGAATAAGCACCAGTGTTTATTGACAAGCATATAAAATTTTCGTATAGTCTGCGCAAAAGCCCAGTAAGTGGGACAATGGCACGGCAAAGGAAAAACTGCCTTTCGACATATTGCATCTTCAACAAAAGATACTGCAAATTTGATTTTGAAAAACAAAAGAGACGTGCGGGCAAAGAGCACGTCTCTTTTGTGTTTCAAAATCAAATTCGCAGTATCGTCTGTTGAAGATGCATTATGGGAGTCCAAAATCCATCCTCTATTGGTCAGTTTCACCTGTTGCTCCTGAGATTAACTTACTAAGCCTTTAAAGGTGCTTGCAAAACCGGGCATATTTAATTGGTGGACTGTCTTGTCGCCTATTTTATATTGTATCATGCTAAATAAATATGTGGCAGTGTTATTCAACAAAGCAATTTTATCTGTCATGGCGTATGCTGAATTGTCAGAACTCTTGACAAGTACACCTTACACATGAATGTTCGGGTGGGTGAATAAATCTTGGTTCTGACCTGTAATTCTGATTTCGCTGTTGGGAGTATTCACGTTCGTACCCACTATCGGCCCGTACTCGTGATAATTGTAACTGACGACTGATTCGTCCAGTATGAATGGTTCTGTAAGGTTCAAATATTCCTCATTGCTCTCCATCTTTAGGCACTGATGAGACTGTCTATGAAATTTATGTTTTCATGACTCAGAAATTGTCGCCTTCTAGATCTGAAATTCTCGTTGTTCCCTCCTTTCGCTCGTGGCAATGTTTCTCTCTCATAAGAGCCACCCAATTGGTTGTGAACGATTGGTTCTTTAGCTGAAGGTAGACTGGGAACAGTCGGTTTAAAAATATTCTTATTAAATTTCAACATTCTTGGTTTTCTATTTTTTTCGTAAGTATAGTCTCATCGTTAATGTCTCACCTGTAAAAGTAACAGGCCTGTTGGCCTGATCGGTCAACAAATTCTAATAGAGTAAACCACGTTTTTAGTAACGGGCAGATATATCAGATTGTGAGGCGAAGAAACCATTTTATATCCGAGTAGAGAGTCAGTTGGGTCGTTCTGTCGACGTATGAACCAGAGACCAAATCGCAATGAACCAGTATGCTATTCACGTTTAAAATATTCACGCCATTCGTTCCCTCGTGCCGACCGAAACTAAAAACCTGGGCATCGAAACTGAAAATCTTTGCTAAACTAGTTTGCTCTGAAAAGTCGACCTTCAGCCTACTGTTGGTAGTGTTCAGTTCGCACTTCAGAGTGTTTAAATTTCCTTCGATTAGACTGTTAGGCACGTTTTCCGAATCGTTCCAGTACTTGTTATCTTTCAGTTTTCTGTAAATGATTTTTACAATTTCGTCTAATTCATAACAACCTTCTGGGACCATGATTTTAATCGAGGTGTTACTGTTGTCTGCGCTGAAGGTGAAAGAATCTGTCACGTCCTGTATAACGTTAGGAATGGAGTTGTAAGTTTCCAGATTGACTAGAGCCGATTCGTGGGCACCTTCCTATATCAGTGGAGAAGCAAAAGCAGTGACCAAGGGACGAAAAAACGAGGGACATTCTTAGTTTAATACATTAACATGTACGAAATTTTCCAATCAGTTTGCGATATTCGCCATTGGACAGTAATGCTTTGCTCCGCATTTGTGTGAAAATATGCACGAATTCTTCGTCCAGAGAATTATTTCCAGCCTCTGTAGAGGCTCTGAATAGCTTCAGTCTTTCACACAAGTCATTCGGATCTCTACAGAACCGGTATCCTTTCCCTACAACCTCGGCAGGACTGCCCCAAACAGGTTTTATAGAAGTTGTGTACTTGAAACCGGCGCTGGACTTCAGTCTTCTTGTACTGTCATCGTTGTAGTGATATATGGCTTTACTCAACTTCGGAATATCGTGATAATTTAGAAGGCTAGCATCTCCGTCTGGTGGTTTAGTAGGATTTTTCAACATAACCAGTTGCTACAAATCGTCCGTCCCTTCGTAATTTTTTCTCCCACGATCAAGTCGTCGTCTTGAAATTGTACCTCCACTGCACCAATCATGTAATGTTTTGCCTCCGGGTCGTATCAAATGCCAAAAGTGGGCTCGGTCAGAGTCTCTCGGGTGGCAAACATGCTTAGATACTTGGTAGCTAGCGGACCGAGTCTGACTGCGGAATCGCCGAGTAAAGAGGCCTCTTCCATTTGTCTCCTACGAGCCCCTGGCATGAGGGCAAGTGACATGTCGGAGGGCGTGTCAGGTAATGCGCCCATGGAACTGGAGAGTCGTCTCCTGGCACCCACGTAAACTGTATCTCACCATCGTCAATATCTATATTCTCGTCTTCAGTATCTACGCGGTCCGTTGCCACTTCCTTTCTGAATATGCTCTAACCCTTTCCCGTGATATTTTTCTTGCTTCTTCTGTCCAGCCTCTAGAGCCAACAGTTCTTTGAATTGTCGTTGACGCTGAGCTGGAGCCTCGCTCCCCTGTAGCATCTGCATTTTAGTCTAGTCTACTATAGGACAAACGACTGGTTTGAATATCTTTTGCAAATGTTCAGATTCTGTCTGCTTTTCCAGTTTTATATTTTGAAATTTTTGTTTCAGACGCTTTTTTAGAGCCTCGTACTGATCGACCTCTTTCTGGGGTTTGCTTCTCTTATTTTTAGTTTTAGTGGACATCACGGTTTAGTACTTTATAAAATAATGTTTAAGTCAACAAACGTTAATGTCAACAAAAACCTTCGGCAGATACATCGTTGTTAGTCAAGCATTCTTCTATCCCTTCGATCCAAGGGTTTAGTTTTATCAATGAGTAAGAATCCGTACGGAACAGAGTTCCAAACCTCACCACACATGCGACAAAACTCGTCGAAAATCATGTCACTGCTTACGTGGTTGTTGAAGACGTGTTTGAGGTTTGCTTCGTCTTGCCTGAAGAGAATTATAATGTTGGAATTGTTTCGAATAACTCTCTTTGGTATCCTGCTGCACGTCTGACATAAATAAAGGATCGAGGCGTCCGCGTGCCTGCCGTAGGCGAAGTAGCGTTCTATTCTGTCTTGTTTCTCAATCATGAAATCGTCCAATAAAATTACCGTTTTGCCAAACAGTTTTTGGTGGTGGGATATCTTCGTTGTTGGAACAAAACGTAGCTACGCCTGGACATATTTACTCGAAAGCTCTCCTGAGATGGAAATATTTGTTTTGAAATAAGGACTTGGAGTACATGCGCAGGCTGTCATAATTCAACCAACCTGGGTTGCAAATGAAATTTATAACTGAATTGGTCTTTCCACAACTGGCAGGGCCGCAAATGATGCACCTTATGTCCTCTGGAAAATTCAGTAAATTACCAGTCGATGGTCGTTTATTGACATCAACTATGTCATAATTTAACACTTTCATCTTTCAGCTGCTTTAAGAAAAAAATGGTAATTTGATAAATTCTGTACAAAACTAGTATCTAAAAATACCTTTCCATTCTCATTTTATAAAACAGAGATATACTGCCTCAAATGCTAAAGAGTTACAGCCAGTAAAAATGTCAGGCACAATGGGACTAAGAATTATAGACAACTGCTGAAGGGCGAGTGTAAAATGTGCGGCACGAGGAAAGCACAGTTTCAGAAGAGCAGAGGCTCTGGATTGTTGAACAGCGTGATACACAAGTTGCCAGTGGAACTTCACATTCCGGGATACAACTATTGCGGTTCAGGAACAAAACTGAACAAGAGACTGAACAGGGGCGACGCTGCCATATAGATTCTCTGGATGAGGCCAGCAAACAGCACGACATCGAATACTCTACCAAACCAAATTTGGAATGAAGGCACGAAGCTGATAGAAAGTTGGCCTCCGATGCACTAAAAATAGCAAAATCTAGCAAAACTGGTCTGAAAGAGAAGTTGGCAGCCGCTGCTGTAGCCGCAGCTATGAAAACCAAAGTAAAGTTGGTAGTGGGAATTAAAAAAAAAGATCAAATGGATACTTTAGTAGAGGAGCTGCACAAGCCAGCTATGAGGCACTTTCCGAGGAGGCGCGTTATAAGCTACGGGATAGGTGATTTAGTTCAAGAGGACCTGGTGGAGATGATACCTTACGCTGAACAAAACGAAAATTAAAAATAATTGCTGACTGCCATTAATGTATTCTCTAAATGTGCTTGGGCCGTCCCTGTGAAATCGAAGAATGCCGCAGATGTCACTGGCACTTTTAAAGAGATATTAAACACGATGTCTAATCACGTTAAAATCAACAAAGCGATGAAGGCAATGAATACTATAATAAATTTTTCGCAGCACTAATGAAACGCCACAAAATAAACCACTATTCGACCAAGTCAGAACTCAAGGCGAGCGTAGTAAAATGCCTAAATCGCACATTGAAAAGCATCATGTGGAAACGGTTCACTCTGTGAGGTAACCACAAGTGGATAGACATTATAGATAAAATTGTCAAAGATTACAACGACACAGTTCATTCTACCATTAAAATTAAACAATTCGAAGTAACTAAACGCGATAAACCGGAGGTCAGAAACATATTGCTGAAAAAGAGCCCTTCCAAAAACGAGAAGAATAGTTTCAAATTCGGGATTTAGTAAGAGTGACAACGGCATAATCTGTGTTCGACAAGGGATATTTGCAAAACTTCACCAACAAACTGTTCAAGGTGAGTGAAGTCAGAAAAACTCGACCGACTTGCTGAAGGTTGGTCGACCAACTGGGTAGTAAAATCGAAGGCACTTTTTACGAGCAAGAGTTGCAGAAAACTATTGTGCCGGGTCTGTTTTTAGTCAAAGAGATTCTGAAGACTAAAAAAGTGGGAGGGGAAACTCGTTACCTCGTCAGGTGGAAAGGGTACGACGAGCGCTTCGACAGTTGGATTGACGAAAAGCCTGTTGTTAAACTGATACCACGACGTTGAAATGATTACTGTTCATGTTATTTATATTAATAAACAGAAACATTCAGTTGGAGCGATGGGAAAAACAAACTTTACCTGCATTTACTGCGCTCAAACGTATCCTACCGAGAAAGATTGATACAACACCTCGTAGAGATACCCAGGAATAGTTACCCACCCGAGTGCGATTGCTTCGAGAGGGTGTCGGGCTGAACAGACGATCCCATCCTCTGTGAACCAGGACTCGAGCACCGATAGTACAAGAAAACTGTGCAAGCTGTAACCCATTGTACCTTTTAATATTGATACGAAGACGTATAGAAGCTCTACTATACTAATGTCTCCAGCAATTGGTGACTTGCAGAGCTCAAATTGGTTTAGGAGTGAGTTTCGTTTAAAATGGCCACGAAATACGACCTGGATTTCAGTCCTGCTACTCCCCAATCTATAATCCATTAGATATTCCCAAGTTACTGGAAGCAGCTTATCCTAAAATCCAACGTTCCATCGACGAATTTGCTGAAAGAGGGAGTGGTTGGGTGATAAATAGCTCTTACGAACTCACAATTCGAGTATCAAAAATCGACCCGCTCAGACCGAGCTCTTACATTTCTCTGCCCGCAAAATGTAAAAAAGAAGTGGAAGTGTGTAGTCAGTGTTCAAAATTTCTCAGACCAGAAGTGCTTCTTGTATTCAATTCTGGCTGCCAAACACAAATTAAGCATGGTGAATCTGAAAGAATACGAAGTATATGTGAGAATGTTAGATTGTTCAATGCTGAACTTTCCAATGTGGCAGTATAACATTTACGCATTCGAGATGGCTAACAAAGATTTATCGATCAATGTGATTGCTTATACCAAAGAGAACGGCTTGTATCCCCTTCGTGTGAGCACGTATTGTAAAGGCCAACCCGTAGATCTACTTTTAATTGCTGATAAGTCGACAAATTTTCACTACTGCACCATCGTGGATTGTGACCAATTTCTCTGACACCAGGGATCGGGAACCAACCTGAAATATTACTGTCGAAATTGTTTCGCTGCTAATGGAAAGGCATCGCTGAGAGACAAACACAAACTGGACTGTACAAGAACCAATCCGTCACCTCAAGCGCTCAAATTCTTAAAACCGGGCGCAAACATTTTGAAGTTTGAAGCTTTCAATAGAAGAAATATTCACCCCAAAATCATATACGCCGATTTCGAGTGCCTTCTGAAACCCATGCCTTCCTCTAACAGCTCCGGGAGGAAAATCGACCCCATCAACCTTGCAGCTTCGCCTGCGTCATGGTGGGACCAAAGAATAATAAGTCCTCCTCTTATTTTTACCTGGGAGAGGATGCCGTTGAACAATTCCTCGATCGGTTGGTAATTGAAGCGCATGAGTACGATGAAACATTAAAAAGAGTCCAACCACTATGTCTCACTCCGGTCCAAGAGGCTGATTTTAACCATGCTGTAGACTGCATCTACTGCCAAACGCTATTCGGTTCAAAAGACGACAAAGTCCGGGATCACTGCCACGTTACCGGCCACGTTACCGAGAGCGCACCACAACCCCCGTGATATTTCACTGCCTCGAAGCTTACGATATCCATCTACTGGTAAGAGTGGTGCACAAGTTTCTAAAAAAAGTAGAAGTCCTAACGAGAAATACGGAAAGGTTCATGAGCATGACCATCACAGATGAAAGTCGATGGGATGAAGCGGAAAAAAAAGAAGAGGTACATTCGGCTCAAGTTCATAGACAGCTATAATTTTCTCTCCTCTTAAACATAAACGTGATTACGAGTTTAGGAGCGTGAAGGGGTTCTTGAATGCTGTTGAGAAGGACAAATGGTTCCTTCCCGACGTCGAGGAAGAGACTGCCGTTGATTTGTTAACGCGTAAGGGATACTACCGTTACGAATAAGTTTCCAGCATGAGTGTGTTCGAAGAAGAGTCTTTACCACCGAAAGAAGACTTTTATTCCAAACTCAAAGAAGAAGGCCTAATTGACGAACAATGCGATCACACCAAACAGATATGGAGTATCCTGAAAATCAAAAAGTTGTCATCTTACCACGAAATGAATCAGCTGACCGACTGTCTGCTTTTGGCAGACATTTTTGAAGAATACCGCAGGGGGGGGGGAATTGAGGCTTAATGGCGCGTCGACAACTTGGTCATTAGCACCAACCTCAGTCACAGTGCAGTGGTCCGGGTTGCCACTGCACCACACATTACAGAGATGTTATTCAAACCCCTAATCTAAATCTTGTCATACATCTGTACCTCCTGCAAAAATTGAAAAACACCGGACAGGAGGACAGACTTATCGCCCAACTGACGCGCAATGTCATGCGGAAGATGGAACCGACGACGAACACCATCAAGATGGCGACAATCAACAAGTAAGTGCCGGACCGTAAGTGGCCGCCGACACCAAGAACATTCAGGAGGGTCAACCCCCGCAAAAGGAAACAGTGAGTAAGTCGGGTGTGACCAATTCGCAAACGGGCCAACACAACCTCCTCACGGCAACTGCGGCGAAACGCCGAGTGCCACTCCTCGACAGTGCCTTTAATACCGCAGGATCTGCTTGCAAGACCACGATATAGAACTGTGCTATTACGTCTCCACCCCCAGGGTTTAGCTGGGTTGCGGCTTTAAAGATGACCAAGGCCGAGCTGGAACTATTTACTCACTCTAGCAAACATCACTTCATCTTGTCGGAAATACGGGGTGGAGTTAGCTTCATTAGTCGAAGGTTCACGGAGGCCAACAACCCGTACCTTCCCGAAACATATGATCCAAGAAAACCTAACAAGTATATCATCGATTGGGACATCAATAGCGCTTCACACTGGGCCATGATCCAGCTGCTGCCTTACAACGGCTTTAGGTATTTGACTAAAGATGAGATTCTAGCTTTCGACGTGACTAAGATAGCAGACACGTCGTCGGTAGGATACATTCTGGAAGTAGATCTGGACTACCGGAACAAACTTCACGAGGTCCACAATGACTACCCACTTGCTCCTGAAAAATTTGAAATAAAAAAAAATTATTTTCAGACTATTCGAAATCTTTGTTGCGAGGAAAACCAGTGAAACCTGTCATGAAGCTAGTGGCCAACCTAATGAGGAAGACGTGGTACGTAATTCGCTACTGTAACCTAAAATTCTACCTCGAACACAGCTTGGTCCTTCGTCACGTCAGGAGGGTACTGAGTTTCAATCAGAAACCCTGGTTGTAACAATATATTATATATTTTCATATGGCAAAACGAAATGAATTGAAGACGGTGTCTGAAGGGGCATTTTACAAATTGTGTCCTAATTCGGTGTTTGGGAAGATGATTGAACAGAAACAGCAAAGACTCAAAGTCAAGCTATGCACCGATAGCATGCGAGCCATCAAATAATCCACCCAAATATTGCTGATTAGTTTCAGATATTGCACGAAAACCTGGTTCCGATCAACTCGAAAGTACACAAGGT
>JAHWFP010227509.1:1506-12422 GCA_023313725.1 Lithobius niger
GCTGGTTTATTTTCGGAATTCGATTGCGAGTCTGACACATGGGAAAAATACTCCAGCCGAATTCGTTACTTTTTTTTAGCTAAAGAAATACCAGCAACCAATCAAGTTAATTTTCTAATGGCATCTGTGGGCCAGAAAATGTTTGATAGAATTCTTAATATCCTCTCACCTGATTTGCCCGACTCATTAACATTTGATGAGCTCGTTAAAAAAGTTTTAGACGACATTGAGCCAGTGCCCTCAGTGGTATCTGAGCGTGTTAAATTCTTTAGAAGATCGCAAAAATCAGACGAGAGTATCGGGGAATATTTAGCTGCCTTAAAGCTAATGACGAAGTATTGTGACTTCGCAAAAATTAAAGACATTAACAGCGAAATGATTAGGGATCGCCTAATTGGGGGGATCCAATCTGAAGTCATTCAACGCGAGTTGTTGAAGCAGACTCTGGATTTAAAGGCTACAACATCCTTAGCTTTATCCTTAGAATCTGCTGAAACAGACCAAAGCGTTTTGAGAAGCCATTCTAGAGCTGTTAACTACGTAGCTAAAAAATCGGGCAAAACATCAAGTAGGCCTAAATCCACTAAGGATTTCATTTGCTATTGTTGCGGCAAAAATGGCCACGTGAAAACACGTTGTAAATATCGAGACTATACTTGTGGCCGTTGCCACACTGTCGGCCATTTAAAAGTCGTGTGCCGAAAAGCTAGTCATTCGAATAGAACTTTAAAATCACTCGACCACCCTAAAGCAAGTTCTAGCACAAATTTTAAGGCTAGGCCGAACACAAAACAAAAGTATAGCTACAAAAAACGCGTCAACAAACTCGAACGCGATAGCGAAAGTGATAGAGAAGGCCAGGATGTTGAAGCCGAAAATTCAGAGTCTGGTTCCGGGTCTGATAACGATTCAGACAACGACTATCTTGTACTGAAAAATAATACTCTTGGACTGAGTCAGGCTGCGGACCAGATTTCAATTCCCCTACAAACCAACAAAATAATAGTAGTAGTTAATTCTATGAAAATCCATAAATGGAAAATGCCAGTCTGCCTAAATGGTGTCAAGCTAGAAATGGAACTTGATTCCGGGGCAGATGCATCCATTATCCCTATTGAGTGGCATCAAAAGTATTTTGCGGACTGTCCTTTAAAACTCAGTCCGTACTCGATACACTCATACACTGACGGAATTGAGAACACGATATACACTGTAAGTCTGAAGGTTGAAGTTCAAAGTCAAATCGAACATTTGGATGCTTTAGTTTCAAAATTATATAAACCTGCATTAATGGGAAAGGATTGGCTTTCTATTTTTCGAGTTAATTTCCATCCTTTTTACGACCTACAAACGAAAGTGAAACCTAAGAAAAGTGTTAAGAAAATTAAAACTAGCATTACGCCAGTTGACACTTCCGAAATAGTGAAGGGTTTCCCGGAGCTATTTTCTGAAGGCATGGGTAAGTTTAAGAATTTTAAAGCCAAAATTCATTTAAAACCTGATGCCAAGCCTGTGTACAGTCGTGTAAGACCGGTTCCGTTAGCACTCAAAGAAAATGTTAACCAAGAAATTCGTAGATTGGTTGGCCTTGGAATTCTAGAGCCTGTGGAAACTTCTCAGTGGTCTACGCCGATCGTCATAGTTCACAAAGCGGATGGTCAAATCCGAGTGATTGGTGATTATAAAACCACCGTGAACCCTCATCTCGAAGTCGACCACTATCCAGTTCCCACGGCCGCAGAATTATTCAGTGAATTAGCAGGCAGTGACACTTTTTCCCTTATCGATCTTAAGGATGCATTTCTGCAAATTGAACTCGACAAAGAGTCACAAGAAGCTTTGACAATAAATACACCCCTGGGTTTGTTTAGATGGCTTCGCGTACCCCTGGGCCTGGCGTCCAGTCCTGGAATTTTCCAGAGGGTAATGACTCAAGTCACCAGTAAAATTCCCAAATGTCTCCCGTTTTATGATGACATCCTGGTGAGCGGGAAGGGGGGTGAGCATGACGAATCGTTAAATAAACTGTTAAATGCTTTACAAGATGCAGGAGCCAAACTTAGGATCGAGAAGTGCAAACTGTCGCGGCCTGAATTAAAATATTTAGGCCACATGATAAATGCAGAAGGCCTGCATACACTCCCTGAGGTTATCGAAGCAGTCACAAACGCTCCTAACCCAACATGTATTCAAGAGCTACAGAGCTTTCTGGGTTTTGTAAACCATTACTCAAAATATCTACCAAATCTCGCTCATATTCTGTCACCAGTAACACGTTTGTTAAGCCCAAGTGTGAAGTGGGTTTGGGGGGCAGAATGCGACCGAGCCGTGAGTAAAGTAAAAGAATTATTTCTTAAATCAAAAGTTCTGGTTCATTACGATCCGAAATTAAAGCTCAAGCTCGTTTGTGACGGCTCACCCTACGGAATTGGCGCGTGCCTGATGCATGTCATGAAAAACGGTGAATCACGGCCGATAGCTTTCGCTTCACGTAAACTCACTCAATCGGAAAGAGGCTACTCGCATTTTGACCGGGAAGCGCTCAGCGTGGCTTGGGGAGTGAAACGGTTTCATGAATACGTTTATGGTCAGCGATTCATACTGCAGTCTGATCAGAAGGCTTTAGTTTGGATTTTTGGCCCTAAAAAAGGAATACCGCAGATGGCAGCCGCCAGGGTTCAGCGTTGGGCAGTGATGCTTAATGCTTACGATTACGAATTCGAACACATTCCTGGTAAACTTAATTTGACGGCAGACGCTTTATCGCGCCTTCCCCTCCCAAATACCGAGGAATTCGAGAAAGCAGAATAGCAGTACAATATTCTTGCTTTAGAAACTATTTCTAATCTTCCAGTTTTAAACGAGACACTCGTTCTTGAAAGTAAACGTGATAAAATCCTTTCAAAAGTTTATCGTTATGTGAACCATGGTTGGCCTGACAAATGCGAAATTCCCGATCTGTTACCGTACTTCACACGTCGTGCTGAAATCTCTGTCGAAAACGAAACCTTATTTTGGGGGTATAGAGTCCTGGTGCCGACGGCCTTGCGGAGACAAATCTTGAAAGATCTACACAGTGCTCACTTAGGCATAGTTAAATTGAAAAGTTTAGCTAGACAAAAAGTCTGGTGGCCTAAGATTGACTCTGACATTGAAAATAAAGTCAAATCATGCCAAAATTGTCAAGAGTATAAAGATACTCAAACGTCAGGTCCTAAGCATACTTGGGAATATCCACTAAAACCAAACAATCGCTTACACGCTGATTTTTTGGGGCCGATGGACAATTACATGTTTTTCATTCTTGTAGACGCACATTCAAAAATTCCTTTTGTGCATAAAATGAAGTCAACAACGTCCGCGCGTGTCATTGATGTTTTAAACAATCATATAGCTTTATATGGTTTAATGGACAGCTTAGTTACGGACAATGCTGCCCAATTTTTGTCCGCAGAATTCCAAAATTGGTTAAAATCCAACGGAATTAAGCACATGACCGGGCCAAGTTTTGCGCCTTGGACCAATGGTTTGGCTGAGGTATACGTCCGTAATTTCAAGAGAGTCTACAAGGCCGCGCGGCGACAGGGGTCTACTATTCAAGAGAGTATAAATTCTTACTTGTTATCAGCACGAATCACTATCTCCGCTACCACGCAAGCAACACCCGGAAAATTATATTTTAACCGAGAATTAAAGTCTCGGCTGGATTTATTGTTTCCTGACCCTATTGCAGCCGTACGCCGTAAACAATTAAAACAAGTACAGAGCACCCACCATCGTGAGTTGAAAACGTATCAAATAGGTGAAAAGGTTTGGTATCGTGACTTTTCAACGACAAACGATAGGCTATGGTCAGTCGGTATGGTTAACCAAAAATGTGAAAATCAGTCCTATATTATCGTTGATACTAACGGTAATACGATTCGCAAACATCGCGAACAGCTAAGGTTACATACCGCGGAAAATGATTATCCAGAACAGCCTCCAAACGCACTTGTTTCGACGGCGAAAAGCAGTAATTCTTTCGTGAATAATAATGAGCAACATCACTCAAATTTCAAACGCATGTCTTTTGGCGGCAAACAACGTGAAAAGCCAAGTTTCGCTGACGTAGTTCCTGAGCGTCGATCTCTCGGCCAATCCAGAAAGTCAATTTCTGTTACTGAGGGAAAAATTCCACCAATCGAACAGCTTGCAAAATCACCTGAGAATTTACATCGCAAGTCACCAGGTGGCAGGAAATCTCCAGCGAAATTACCCCACACACACGAAGTGGAATGAGTCTGCTAACGTAAATAACCAATCACCATTGGCTACTACCAGCGCCCCTCTTGAAGGAAATTCTAAGCCAGGAAGGTCACAATCTCCATCGATTATTACGTCACCATCCACTAAGCAATCACCACCGAAGCCAGGTCATGCTAACAAAAAAGCGAAACCGAATCCCAATAAACGCAAAGTTGTGCTATCACCAACACAGGTTGACATTGCAGCGCAGCTTCAAAATGCTCATCGTTCAAAGAGACTGCGTAGAGCTCCAGACAAGCTCAATTTGTAGTTTTTTTTGCAAAATTACCATTTGGCTACAACTTCTTCGTTTTTTTTGTTGTAATCCGTTATATGTGAATTAAATGATAGTTCTTTTTAAACTGTAGCGAGTAACGCTAAAACGTTTTGTCCCCTAGTTGTTCGTGCAGAGAATTGCCTCTGTTAATTTTAAAAATGTCCACCTTTAAAATTAGGTAAAAATGTAAGTGTATTTTGTTGTTCGTGTGAAAAATTGATTTCACGATTTTATCTTTTTTGTATCTTTTTGTCTTTTCATGTACCTAAACACTTCTGACATCGGAACAAAAAATTGCTTGGAGCCGCAATTCCCACTCCGGTGAAGCCTAATCCAAAGCAACGCTGTCCACAGCAACGCTGTAGCGTTTCAGCTGCAGAAATGGTTGCTGCAAAAAGAAAATTAACCAAAAAAGGCTACGAAAATTAAAACAACAACATTGAAATTTATTGTAAAATTGCTCCAGAAAGCAAAACAGAAATTTAAAACTGGCAAGTTTTCAGCCAGTTTATTAATGTTTAATTTTTTGCTTAATCATGTACATCTTCAGTTCTTTATTTTTGTAAAACAGCTTTCAAAAATAATGTTTAGTTTTTCCTCGAAAGCGAAAAATTATGTATCTTTCTTTAAAAATAGGTAGTGCACTAAAAAATACATCTTGCTTTCGTAATCATGAATTTATTTCCAGCTAGGCTTAGATTATTTTTTTTTCTGTTTTTTTTTTCGCTCGCTGCATTGTGGAGTAGTCACTTGTGTGCTCCACAATGGCATCCATCAATTTCATGTCAATATGTTAACCCTGCCAAGATAACCCTTTAACTACTAATAGGCTCTTCCATAATTATATATTGTATTAAGTTGCATCACATGACTTCCTGTTATAATTGTATTTAAAGAGAAGTAAACAGGAAGTTCGCTGTCTTATCAGCTGTAGCCTACACTCTGGTAGTGCGTGTGTTTATTACCATTGGTGCCCACGCTGGGCTAAGGTGTGTCCCCGCCTAGGACATCACAGTAACTATGCCCAATATTTTTTTTTACGTGACAGGGGCAAACACATCCTTAAAAACTCTCAAATTCTTTAAAAAAAAAAGAGGAAACAAATTCCTGATAACGATCCAGTTTTGTTCCCGTGTCACCTCCCCCCAACAAGAAAAATCGTAGGCTTTATAGACGAAATAACATTTTATTGTCACGAATTGATATGAGTACACACATTTAACCACACCACACTACCTTAATTCTGCTAAAAATTGCATACTGAGCGTTATCCATCGATTTTTCAATTGGGGGTTCCTTGAAATAAAACCAAAAAAAATACCAGCTTTTTAACAATGTTGGGTGTTGATTATATATGGGGTGAGGGGGGGGGGTGGAGTGATAGGTTCACATTTTTGGGTAATGTTCACAATGTTAGTAGGCTATAATATCTTAGCAACTGTAACTGAATTTAGTCAAGAAAATATAGCAAAATAGCATGGTAGGAAACTAAGTGTACCATTTGTACACTTAGTTTCCCAAGCAATTTTATTATCATGGAATCCTGTATGACTTATTAGTAAGATCCTGCATTATTTTATTCCACTGTGCAATCTAGTCCCCATAAAGAAAAAGCCAAATCCATTACCAGGAATTCTTTTACCATTTTATTAATGAATTTGAGATTGCAGATATATTGCTTATGCATGCTTGTACCACTAAGAATTAGACTTTAAGCCTTTAAGCCTTTTTCTTTAAGCCTTTAAAAAAAAAAGGTGTTAAATTATAATAAGAATTCAGTTGACCTGTAGGCAATGGGTCATGTAGGGTAGGGGAGTTGTGGCTCTCTTCATTTGTCAGTCATTATGCTAAATTTCGACAACAAACACACAATTCCTAACTAAGCAATCTTTCTAAACTTAATTCTTAAGGATTTTTTGAGAAGGTGAATAAATATTTTTGATTTATCAATGAAAACAGCTCTTTACAATGCAACCACGAGGGAACCACGTTTCTCGCCTAAAAATTATCCTGGTTTTACTAGTGATTCAGACGAAATTTTGTGTTGTATTTAAGCGTGTTTAAGCCTTAACCTTAACGTAAATCAAAAATATTTCTTGCTTAAAAAGATGGGAGAAGCATATGACTGCCACTAGGGGTCAGCAAATGGCTTGCGGGCCGAGTCGTCTGACTTTATAAAAGAACCGTTTGGCGTTTATCCTTACAAACCATCATGGCTCATATTTAGCCCTAACCCATAATGTCCCTTTTGTAAAGAAGCTAGTCTTCACAACCAGATTTGAGAGGAGACCTCGCCTCAAAACATCAAAAACCTGAGGGTTTATCGTTTTCGCAACAAACACTTTTTTTTTCTCATTAGCGCACGCTAGCGCTCAATAGGCCTAAAAAGACCTCGGTCTTCACTTTGCGATATCTCCACGAAAAATGGACAAAAACGTTTGGGATTTGAAGCCCTTAATAGGCCTGAACATTACCTTGAATCGTGCGGAAACAGATCCGCAAAATTCATCGTCATTAATTTTCTACACCAGTTTGAAAAACTCACCAAACTGACCGGCGCCGCACGCAAGTCTCCAAACGCCATTTTCAAAAACTTTGTACAAATTTGTAATCACTTTTATTTCTTTTCCAGGCATAAAGCCGACCAGCTTAGTGTTGTTTTAGGAGATATACATGTATGTGAAAACCCAACACTTGATGTTTTTATTTTAACGAAGGCCAAGTTATGTATGAAAACTTCGACTGTAATTTTTATTATTAGCGGCTGCAATAATATTTTCACTAATTTCATGCATTCAGGGAACAAGCTGGTATATTTAACCTTTTGATTTATTATATTTTGGGCAACTGGGTTGGCAAAAACTAGGTCTCTAAACACTACCGAACTCGGCTGGCTTTCCTACGAATTTTACCGGACAATTTTTTTAAAAGTGTTTATCTTGCGTTTATTTCAGATCTTCGTCCGTAGTAACGTTCTCTCAATTAAAATATCACGTCTGAAATACAATTTGAGCTAGACACTTCGTCCCACCCCCACCCTACCTTCAATAGTAGCGATACGTAATATCGTAGTTTATTTTTATAGGCCTATTCTCACATTGTTTATGAGTTTTAAACTCACTGCACTTCCATGCCAGACTTCTAATTGTTTCAATGTCCGCACGTTTCCTTTGTTGGAACAACAACAACAATTCCCTCAATGCAAAAACGTGATAATCAACTCCCCAAACACTGAGAGCGCCGAAGCTACCCTGCCCGTCCGCACTGTCATGGCCGACTTCCGGTAGTGCCAGCTCGGCCGGTTTGGGTCAGTCTCTCCTCCTCCAAGAGTCACCTCTCTACCCCACACCCCCCCTCCGTCGCTCTCCTACAGGACCGCGTTAACCCTCTACCTGGCTGCCAAGCAGCAGGTATAAAACCCCAGCCCCATGGGAATTTCGTTAACACAGCTCACAGATCTCTCAAGCTAGAAGGGTCATGCCAGTCGGGAGTGGAGGCGTCATGTCCGCAGGATGCCATGCCGGGCAGAATGGTAGTGGTTCGTATGTTTTAGTTTAGCTTTTGGAAATTTAATTTAGGACCCCCCAAGTCTAAATTTATAGTTTAAAACTTAACTTTAACTCTCTAGCTTAGAGGAAATTATGGTGGTGACGCCTTAAGCGGCATATAGGTTCTCTCACCCCATAACGTCAGAGTGGTTCTCTTACTAAAAACCAACTTTTTTCTTATTTGTTTTAAATGTAACTTTAATCCAAATAACTGACGGTTTGATCTTTGTGTGGGATTCATTGGTTATTCACTCCAGACGTACTTTATAAGTAGCCGCGGCTTTTATAATTTGAGGAGTTGACTTCTAAACAGCAACTCTGGGAGGTTTAAGGCTCTGTTTTATCACTTAGAAACAAAACTGTGGAACGGTTGATCGACGTGCGCGTTTGAAACAAACTGTTGATAGACTGTAACCAGCTGAGGCTGTTCAGTCTTGCGGGTGACTCAAGTGAGCACTCAGTATTGCTTTTTCTACTCTGAAAATTTTATTGTATATTCAAAACACAATTGTCGTTTTGTATTATCGTGTGAATTACTAGAATGTAAATTCAAACTTGTTGCTTTTAAATCATTTATTTCAAAAGCTTTTGTGCAAACTAAAATGTAAAGTGTACTTTTCATTCCCTGTTGTTAAAATAAAACCAGGAGTTTTAAACTTTAGTTCGTTTGCTATATGATTAATTGTTTAAGTGTAAAATAAATATGTAGCCCATCTTTAATTTTAGCTCTTGATAAACAGTTAAATTCCATCGTTGGTGGCAGTGAATACCAGCAGTATTAAGGTTAGGCCCCTTTGTTAGTAGGACCCGACGCTCCATTCCCCATGCTGGGACGGTAGCCCATGCTGCGCTTATGCCGTAAAAGTCGATATAATCACCGCTCAACCTTAAGCTGAATCTCCGTGTCAAACCAGGAAACCGGGGGCGTTACAAGCACCTCAGCCGTCGTAGCGTCCGCCGTTACACTTTCCTAAAAATTTATAAATGCAATACTAAAACACTAGAACCGAGTTCCATCTGCAAAATGTGTCAGATCATATAGACACCTTCCTAGGGCTGTTTAAAGGTGCAGCTGTAAATGGTGTAGGAGCTAATTTCAATTTCATAGTGCTGCTCATATTTTATTTATATCTGAGTTGCACCATTTCGCTTAGGATTAATGGAAAGATTAGATCTCCATGTTTCCGAAAATTATAAGAATGTGTAGTTCGGGCTATTAGAAAGCTCGCAGAAGCACTTCGAAAGCGAAGGTCACTATGACAAACAATTGAACAAAGGAGTGCTCCTGCAAATTAAGGGTGGTAAACTTGAAATACCATTTTGAGGTTCAATGGTTACCTAAAAGATGAACATCACCTTTGTAACGGTGGACGCTACGACGGCTGAGGTGCTTGTAATGCTCCCAACATCATTGGTTGACGAGTACTTAGCATCAAGTTTTGGTGGTTATTACGACTTTGTACGTTAATAAGCACAGCAGGGCTACAGTCCCGGCATGGGGAATGAAGCATCGGTGTCCTAACGGTGTCCTAACGAACCTGAAGTTTAAAACTCTTGGTTTTTATTTAAAACATCAGAAAAACGAATAAGAAACACTTTTACATTTATAGTTCACTAGTCAGCTTTTAACAAGTTTGAAAAAGCACTTTGCTTGAATTTACATTTGGAAATTCACTTAAATAAGAACAATTTTGTTAGTTCTCAAATACACTTAAACTTCGATTAGAAAAAGAAGATTTTTTTCTTGGGTTCCAATCCAGGAATACCCTGCAAGCTGAACCGCGTCCGCTTAGTTACAACTATATGTGACAATTATTTTTCACTAGGATCAAATCGTCCAACAGTTATTTTTCCCCGAATCCACGAAGATCAAACCGTCCCTTTAGTTACATTTAAGTTTTAAAATGAACAAAGAATGAACCTGGCTTTTTAGAAAGAGGTGCCTAGTCTTACGTTATGGAAGGCAGGGGGCCAGAAATGCCGATGGCTTGCCAACCGTAATTTCTACAAGCTAGAAGTTAGTTTAAGTTAAACTATAAATTTAGAATTGGGGGGTCCTATAAACTTTTAAGCTAAAACTAGTAACATACGAACCACTACCAATTTGCCCGGCATGGCAACCACGGACGTGACAATCCACTCCCGACCGGTGTGACCCTTCTAGCTTGCGAGATCTGTGAGCTGTGCTGACTGAGCTGTGCTGGGAGGTCAACTGGGGCTTTTTATGCTGGAGCATCGGATTTTGGCGACCAAAGCGCGGACGCCGAGGAGAGCTACGGGGGTCTGATTGGTGGAGGGCCAGGAGAACAATGGGAAATCGGCAGAGCAAAGGGTTTGGGTGCAGAGCCGTTTGAAGGAGCAGGGAAATGTAAAGATAGGCCAAATTGAGTTTAACTCAATTGAACTTTGGGAAAGGCCTTTACATTAAAAGATTGACTATTTACAGTAGTACTTTGTGAAATGGCTCATGTTAAAGCTTAGTACCTAGGTTTGGGTAATGAATAAATCATTACTATTAAATTTAACAAGCTTTAAATGTAGATTGCAGTGTTACACACCACAACTAGGTTGGGGGGGGGGGACGGAGTATTGCACAGACTGACTTTGGGATGGCATTGTGAACAGATCTTTTCAAGATATACTGTTTTAATAGAAGGAAAAGCTAGTTGTTGCATTCGGATGGGCACAGTCGGAGTTTTGGCTGGAGATTTAAAGCAAAATATTTACAAAAAAATTCGTGTCCGGTGATTGCCGATGTCGAATTGGTTCGGACTAATGGTAGCGTTCTGGGGGCAAAAGATTAT
>JAHWFP010227510.1:6120-21852 GCA_023313725.1 Lithobius niger
AATGCCCAAGGTGAAAGTGCCCCGAGTTCATGAGCAGTGAAATTGGCTCAAACTGTCTTGGATTAGCCGCGCCTTCACCGGATGAACAAAAGTACCAGGATTCCCGGCCGGGTTGGGGTGGAGGGGGATCCTTGTCAAGCTCGAGAGGTTCACCTTTACCCAAAAGGGAGCCACCAGTTCGGAGCAGGGTGGTGAGGAAGGTAGTTGACTGGCCGACTTTAGCTCTTTCACGGTTGTTCCTGTCACGTACACTGAAGCTGAAGCCAGTGGAGAGAACTCTGTTCTTCGTAGAACGAAGCGATGGTCCAGGTTTGTAAAGGAAGTCGTCAGGAATAATGGCTTCCACAGCTTTCAAGAGGTCAAAAAGCGGGATTGCTGTCGGGTCGTTGTCGGCTTGTAAGGAAACCTCGTAAGGATCCAGGGGTTGTTGTTCGAAATTTACTTGTGGTGTCGTGTGGCGGTTTCTTCCTGAGGCAGATGCAGAATCTAAATTGTCATCGAGATGAATGATGTTGCCGAGAAGGCGTTAATGTCAAGTGAAGAGGAGGTCGAGCGACGTTTCTTCGCTGACGGTTTGGCAACGAGAGGAAGTTACCTTTTCCATGAATCTTTGTTGGATGTAGCAACGCAATCACAGACGTAAGAGATGTCGTGTGGAGAAGGTGGTGGGGCAGGATGTGTGGGTTTTGCCTTGTAAAAGAAATCCTTGATTGCACGATCCATCAGACAATGAACTTCATGAGATGGAGTTTTTCAGAACAACGTTTGTGACGGTGAGATGCGGAGACAAAAGATCCAGTAGAAAACAGTCAGTGCGTAAGGGTGCGATATCGGCATTTGGTGCAGGCGAAGATGAAGTCGACGAAAGATGGGATGAAGATGCCGTTGACCACAAGGAATTAGGGAGGCGGTCGCACGGTTCGGAGCTGCGGGGGTCGATGGGCAGGCCGGAGAAGGTAGTGCGATGATGCGTGGGTCTTCCGGCAAAGGGCTCGAAGGTGAGCGGGGATCGAGGTTGCGAATCCACAGTTAAAGAGCCGCGAAAGAGAGGTGAAAGATCTTGGCCAAAATCCTCTTCGATCGATGCGGAGGGCAAATGCTTCTTCGGGATGAGGTCTTCAGGACGAGAGGAATCTTTCAACGAAAGAACTTAAGGGCAGTTCAACCGGGCGAAAGATCTAGATGCGAAAGATGCTGAGGAGTCTTCAGGAGCGACCGTCTTCAACGAGAGATTGAGGAAAAGAGATGGCGGCCGCGGCCGGGCCGTCTGCTTTTATAGTAGGGCTGCACATGACGCATGCGCAGTGGGGTTGCGCACTGGCCGGATTTAGAGAGCGCAAAAAACCTTAAGACATAAAGAGTACCCAGGAACTGAATGCAATTAAATTTGCAGGTACGGTAGTAGAAATTTTTGCGCCGACGACTAGAAAGCAAGTCTCATGAGGCTTCCCTGAGAATTCGAGAGAAGCGAGCCAAGCATAGCAAAGCATCACGGCCATGTTCTCCAAGCCAAGGGATGCGAGATCAATCATGTTGCAGACGTATGTACAAATGGGACTTAAAAAATGACTTTTGTAAAATACCTCCTCGAGACGCATGCTGAATTAACCAGTCATCTAGATAAGCGTGCGTTCATCCTGAAGACCTCATCCCGAAGCAGCATCTTGCCCTCCGTATCGATCGAAGAGGATTTTGGCCAAAATCTTTCACCTCTCTTTCGTGGCTCTTTAGCTATGGATTCGCAACCTCATTCCCCCGCTCACCTTCGAGCCCTCAGCCGTAAGACCCAAGCATCATCGCACTACCTTCTCCGGCCCGCCCATCGACCTCCGCAGCTCTGAACCGCTTGACCGCCTCACCAATTCCTTATGGTCAACGGCATCTTTATCCCATCTTTCGTCGACTTCATCCTCGCCTGCGCCAAACAGTGAAGATGACTGATGACTAGCCACTACTCCTTTTCTCGGAGATTTACGGCAGGGACGATATAGCTATTTACCAGCGTTCTCGTTCCTACGACCTACACCTTTTCTCGGTGATTTACGGCTGGGAAGAGATAGCTATTTACTAGTGCTATCGTTCCTATAACCTACTCCTTTTCTCGGAGATTTACGGCAGGAACGATACAGGTGGTTTTTTTTTTTTTTTTTTTTTTTTAATAATAATGGTACTCTTTTAAAAGTTAAACGCTCAACGCTCTTCTGGTGTTTGACGCCATAAACAAACTCATTATGTCCAGTAGTTTCGTAAATTTGTCCCTCACTGGACTTGACTACTCCTACAGTTTTGAGTGATTTTCCACTGGAGTCCTCATACGACATACGTTATTCCCCACACCGGGAGCGGGAGCTTGGATCTAGACTCGGACTTAACGTCATTCACGCCACGTGGCGACTGCATAACGGATGATTTTTCTTCCTCTTTGGGCAAGAATGGTTGCAACATGTGGAGCATATCTGCCATAAGGACGCCGAACTTCTTTCCCCTTCCCGACACTGCCGAATCCACCTTGTCCGTAATTCGTTGCTCCAGACGAGTTGCTTTCGCATCAAATTACGTTGACTTTGGTCGGCATCGACGCCAGCAGCTCTTCATTTGAGAACGGCACCTGTCCCACTGCACAATCAATCAACTTCGCATCATCCGACACCACCACAGTTTCATGAATCTCAGCAAAGACGTTTCCGTTGGTCGACGCCATCTTGTTTTCTCCCTCTTGTTTACAAACGGCTGTCGTTCCTTCATCAACCAAAACTGCCGCCGCTGCTCTGGCCCTTTGAGTTAAGTCTCTCACGCAATAATTTTTTAGATTCTTCTACCGTGGTCATTTTTCTGCCAAGAAAAGTTGATAACTCTGCTTCCAAACTCGAAAACAAAGGCAGCGATGCCAAACACGTCCTTCCCCAACAACGTGCTCAAAATGTGATGAGGGGAACAAACAAGATGGCGGCCTCCTAGTTAGGAGTGGCAGCGCCCCTGGCGGGAGAGGAGAGAAAGTTTGGATACAAGCTAAAAAAGGGAGT
Organism: Lithobius niger; assembly: GCA_023313725.1. Taxonomy (NCBI): domain Eukaryota; kingdom Metazoa; phylum Arthropoda; class Chilopoda; order Lithobiomorpha; family Lithobiidae; genus Lithobius; species Lithobius niger. The sequence goes on from JAHWFP010227510.1 coordinate 9,144, forward strand.
TTTTTAGTTGATAAATGAGCAGTGATAGCGTAAAATGATGATTTTAAGCATAATTACTGAAGTAAGTATTTGCAGGTAGTAAGAAACTTGAGGTGCAGCGTTGAGTCCGAAAGGCAATACTTCGAAGTGATAAACCTTTTCCTCTGACAAGAAATGGAACAGATGAAAGATCTACGGAATGAGCGGTACATGGAGGTAAGTCTTCCAGGTCTATCGACACACTAAATTCTCCTTGCTGAAGAGCTTAACTTATCGAAGTGAAGGTTTCCATTTTAAAATAAATCTTTGGAAGGAACCCATTGAGCGTTTGAAGAATGAAATTAATCTTGTTCCGCTGCCTTTCTTGGGAATTATGTATATCTACAAAAGTGACACACCTAGCAGTCATACGTGTAAAAAGGACATACCTTTTCACTATATTCGAGCATCCTGCACGAAATTTCTTTTGCAACATTTACATACGTAAGCGTGAATGAAGCAAAACCGTTTCTCACAAAAAGAAAAATACGAAAATTACATGCCTTAGAAACATTTACACGTGTGTGAAGTAATGTTGCAAAACTGAGCTATACAGTAAAGCCAACTGGGAGAAATGTACCTTTAAGCTTCCAATATGCTTACCTCTCTCTGGTTGTTTCTCATCAGTGCATTCAACTACGAGCTGCTGGCCGGGTTCTTCTGCTTTAACAGGTTCTGCTCCAGGTTTTTCGGTATCAACATGCTCCAAATCACTAGAAAAATAAATTACAGTGAATGTGTTTTCTTTCCCGTGCTTCGAAGTTCCGCTACTTATTTGAGAAGCTTTCTAATCCTGATATAAATACATAAAACAAGAAAAATACTTAACATCTCAAATAAATTTGCACGAATTGCCAGTCTCATTTTCAAATGGGCTTGCTGTCTATTGTGGCCCGTCATAGCGCCACTTTTTTCTGTAGAGGTCGTGGGTGGAGTTTCCATAATTTTTGACAGCACAAATGCAGAAACTGGCACTATGGTCAGTCATCCACCAACTAGCACATTAGAAAATGAGAATAGCAATTACGGAAAATTTGTATGAAATGTAAGAATTTTACCTGTTTTATGCAACTACCGTAAATCGCCTATTAAACGCCCATGGGCGACTAAAATTAATTCGATAAAAAAGTGGAGGGGGCGTTAACAAGGCTAAAACAAAATTTCTGACCTTAACATATTTTTTTGGGGTGGCCGTTTACCCCTAAATCCAACACGGTAAAGTTAATTATTCACGTGCGTGGTCTGGGTTCAATCTAGCATTAACACAATTTTTTTTGGGTGAATCGGAAAATTGATTAAAAGTTTACCGAAATCAACGTTTTATCCCTTTAAATCTTGGTTGTTCTGCAGCAAAATTAACGAAAATATTCATAAATTTAACGAAATCAACATTTAATCCAACACTATTCACGAGAGCATTTGTAATCACAGAAAAGTCGGTAATATTAGGCTTACGCGATCGATCATTGATATGCGTAATATGGATTCTGTCTAGTGAAAACGCTCTACCTTTTTCGTATTTATTCTCAAATTTAGTTTATTAGATCGTCCTCCTTCCAATATCTAACATAATTCAAAGTTAAAACTAATTTTTCACCTTCAAACACACAAACCTCCAAAACAGACAACGTGATTCACCACTGGAAAACGCGTGTGTTGACATTTATCACCATAGAGTTATATATTGTCGTCCAAGACGGAAGTTCCGGCGGAAATTGACGGGTAGGTCTGGACCCATGGAGCCCCAGTAGCGGACGCGAAGTGGTGGACGCGTCAAGACTGCGTAAGCGCTTGAAACATCCGGTTTATCACGTCCGTTATGACGTTACTCCGGTTGGCGTTTTCCGGTCGTGAATCGCGTGTCTGTTTTGAAGGTTTTGTGATGGTTAAAAATTAGTTTTAACTCTGAATTATGTTAGATATTGGAAGGAGGACGATCTAATAAACTAAATTTGAGAATAAATGAGAAAAAGGTATATGTTTTCACTAGACTGAATCCATATTACGCACATCAATGATCGATCGCATAGGCCTAATATTGCCGACTTTTACGCGATTACAAATGCTCCCGTGAATCGTGTTGAATTAAATGTTGATTTCATAAAATGTATGAATCTTTTCGTTAATTTTGCTGCAGAACAACCAAGATTTAAAGGGATAATACGTTGATTTCTTTAAACGTTTGAAGCTTTCAGTCAATTTCACGATTGACTGAAAAAAAAAAAAGATTGGAGGGGGGGGGTATTAATAAAGCTACTATACGATTTCTGACCTTAAGGCATTTTTGGAGGGTGGGCGTTAACAAAGCCAGGGCATTTATTAGGCGATTTACGGTGATTTATAACCATGGCGAAACAATCTACTGCCTCACTCATGCCATGGAAAGATAAGCATAAAATGAATATATAGTCAAAAAACGCTGTAAAAGCATACAGGAAAAAAGAAGTTGTGGCCGTGGACAGTTGGCTCACGAATGATCAAGAGTTTGTTGGTACGAGTCACGGTCACGCCATTTCATAAGCCCATAATAAAGACTTATTGACTCTGTTTTTAAGTCTCAGACACCACTGCCATCAATTAATTATTTTTAGGATCTCTTAACAAACTTTGCACAAATGATTGCCATTTTCTTGATGTCTCAATACAGCATTTCGATCGTTTCAAAGAGACCGTTTCATTGGCCTAAACACCAACTCAATAGATTAAATTGCTGAGAAGATTTTTAGTTTACATTACATGTGGTTACATAATATGGTGCATGTAAATCAAGTGTTAGATGGCCAGCCGAAGCTAATCGTGACTCCCACCCCTTCAAACTGTCGGTTATTTGAGGCAAAATTAACTAAAAGCTTCAAACATTTAACAAAATCAATAAGGCTGTTCAATACTGGTATCAGGACAAATACTATGGTATCGGTATCAGATTGAAGTGTTCATATTTCTGCCAATGCCTTGGACAGGGACCACGCACAACTTCGAACTGGCACAAATTTCATGAGCAGGTGGCCTCAAAATTTCATTTTAGCATGTCACAATTTGCCACTAAGTTGTACTGCATGGAATTTATGGTAGCGTATCCAAATTTAACCCCGATTGCTAATTTTTTAGTTGTCAATGCTAAAGCATTGAACAGACTCCAACGTCAGTGTTACTGTCCCCATCAGCATCAGTATTAGCATCGGTATCGGATTGTCCGATACTATTGGTATCGGAATCGGTATCGTAATCAATAAAGTGGTTATCGGACAGCCTTAAAAATCAACATTTCAATCGATTAAATCTTGGTTTTTCTGCAGCAAAATTAGCTAAGAAGCTTCATACATTTCGCATAATCAACTTTTAACCCAACACGATTCATGGGAGAGTGTTTGTAATAAAGGAAAATATGGTGCTGTTAGGCCTATGCCATCAATCATTGACATGCGTGATTTGGATTCAACCTAGCAAAAACGCTATGCGTCTATTCTGATTTATTCATAAATTTAGTTTATTAGTAAAAACATTGTTAAGCGATCATGGAGGAAATGAGCCATTTGACAGTTTATTAGTCGAAATATAGCATAATGGCTGCGATTACATTGAGAGTCAATCGATTCACATTTTAAAGCAGACGAAAATTGTAAACTGGTTTTCGCTGTTTTGAGAGGTGCGTAAATGATGTTAGTTTATTAGATCGCCCTCTTCCAATATCTAACAGAATCATAGACAAAACTAATTTCTAACAACACAAACCGTCAGAACATAATACGCGATTCACGACCAGGAAGCACGTGTTTTGCCGCCACTTTCCGGAAGTTGGCGGCAATACACTTGATTACCGGTCGTGAATCGCGTTGTCTGTTATTGAAGGGGATAATCTTAATACACTAAATTTGTGAATAAATGAGAATAAAGGCATTGCGTCTTCACAAGACTGAATCCAGAGCACGTACGTGAAATGATCGAATGGCACCAATTCACACGGGTTCACGAATCAAGACTCGCGCTAATTTTACAGAAGGTTAGTATGGTAGAAATTAGTTTTAGCTGCGAATTATGTTAAATTTTGAATTTTGGAGGCAAGACCATACAATAACCTAAATTTGTGAATAAAGACAATGTGTTAATGCTAGATTTAATCCGGATCATCAACACGAATGAATGCATTATCGCCGACGTTTCCGTGATGGAACACTCCCTCCCTGTCCCTAGACAATAGTTATTTTAGAAAATAAACATACTTTTTATTTAATGCGCCTCCCCCCTCCCCCCCTGGTCAAATTATAGACAAATTAATTTTGCAAGCACATGGACATTTAACACATGATTTACAGTATTTAAAAAAAAAAAATCACCATCACTGATGTTTAGAGGCCTGTGTGCCCAAGAAACATTTTTGTGACTTTGCAGAGCCTCAGTGTATGGATTTTGGGGTGGTTTGCTATTCTCTTAAATCTTACCAGATTTACGACTTTGGACATATTAGTGGAGTATGCCGTACTCCCCCCCCCCTTTCCCGGTGTTCTTTTTCATTTTTTTGTCCGTCATGTCAAATCATAAGAGGACGTGGACGACCCTCTTTCTGATTCTTCTGAATCACTTATTTCTTCTTTTGCTGTAATAGCACTGAAATTTTGTTTCTTAGATATTACAAATTATTCTGAAAATTTCACCACCTTACCTCTTGTCAATGTCGCTGATACGAAGAAAGTCCTTATGAAAATAGTGCAACTGAATAATGGTAATGATGACGAAAAATGTTGCTCGCAACAAATTAACAAAAAGTTCACTGGTGTTGTAAACATCTAAACCAATATCTTTCTGTCTGTAAAATCAACATAAAAAAATTGAATGAGCCAGTGCTCAGATTTAGTTTCTTTTAATTAAGGCTACGGAAAAGACAAAAAACAACCAAACAAAAATAAAACAGGTTGCCCAAAAGTACCAAAATATTTTGCCTAAACAGAATTTTTAGGCAAAGAGAGGCTACGGAAGGCGCCGTTTTTCAAAACACAAAACGAAGACGTAGTTGGAGACGGAGAACGGACTGAAACTTAGTGCCCGAAGAAGACAGATGTGAAGCAGTTATACCACCAAACTTGCTAAAGCTGTCGAAAATTCGCAAGATATTGTGAGATCGAGTTTTAAAAGATCTAATATCTTAACTTGGTGAAGATGAGTGTTAATCAAGTAGGACATAAAGTCTCGGAAAATTTTTAGCATCTGTCACCAATAGCAATTTTGCATGGCTACATGCGACGATCAACAGCAAGGAGGCCTAACTATTTTCGATTTCGAGAACACCAACTCTTTTCCACCTCGAAGATAAAACTACTGTGAGACACAGTTAGTTGCACGGAATGTTCGGAGATTTTTTTCCGATCTCCATCTTCAGAAAGTTTAAGTGAAAACGAACCGCGACATGAAAAAACATGAAGATTCAATGTAACTGACTTGCCTCACAATAGTGTTATCTTCGAGGTGGAAAAAAGTGTTAGTGTCCTCGAAATGTCATATACATTCTATATTGAAAAGTCATGTCCACTCTTCCGTGAGGCTTTCCTGTAGATTTCTTCTCAAACTTAAGCTTTAGTTGGGAGACGTTTTTCCATCATCCTCCGGTTGAACTGTCGAATATCTGCGAAATTGGACTAATTTCGGCGATGTGAGATTGTGCGTTATTGGGATTTGTGAATTTTTTCAGTATTCGAATTTCTGTACTCTCACAGTATCATGTGTTTGCATATTTTCCACATTAGTAGTTTAAAAAAATTCAGTTTGGCTGTACAAACCAATATTTACGTCTTGTGTGCTTAGATTTCAAAGGAAAAGTTATTCACCATTACATTATCCTTGAAAATGTTCGACAGTCTGGTTTTTCTAGAGTTGGAGCCGCTCAGAACGACTGTCTTCGTCAGGCTACCACATCACCACTCACTTCATCGTGAGCGTGGAATGGCCACGATGAAGTAAGCGGTGATGTGGTAGCTTGACGAAGACATCCTGAGGAAAACATGTCTTTCTGAGCTCCTATAACTCCAGATAAACCAGACTGTCGAAAATTTGCTGTGATATTGCAACAGTGAGTATCTTTTCCTTTAAAATCTAAGCGTACAAGACGTAAACATGAAATCACAATTTTCAAAGTAAGCGACGTAACATTTTTAAACCAATATGTGCTTCAATTAGCAATGCTCAAGGCCAAATTGAATGGACTGCAACTCCTGTCGTTTTTATTGACCTTTCTTTTATGGCAGCATTTCTTCGTTTACTACATGTGAGCAGTTTGACCCTTTTGAACAATTAAAAACACAATACCACAATAGGTGAACACAGTAATAGTTCTTCTTTAAATTTTCGGTGAAAATTGTTGTTCGAAATTACTGTGTTCTCCTATTGTGGTATTCTGTTTTTAATTGTTCAAGGTGTCATTGCATGCCACCGTAAACGTCGGTTACCCGTTTTCGCTAATTTGAACGTCTCTTATATCTTATACAGAGGATTCTCCTCTTCACCCACAACTTTCCCCATTGTCCACAATTTTTAAACGACATCTCTTAAACAGTGCCCTCTGTGACATGTAGGGGAGGAATCCATGACTAGGCCCAAGGCATGGGAGCTGCAGTTTCCGAACGCCATATGTACTTGCGGTAGTTTGTGTGAGCTCCATACCACACAGAATATCAACACAATGGCACAGGGCCCTTTAGCGTTATCCACAGCATTACTGTACTGCAGAAAATTGAGGCTATTGTACGTACTGCAAGAAATAAATACAACATGTACTCCTGGCAAGTGAGTACCTTGGTTAACTTTAAATAATAAGCAATACACCTGAGGTCTAGTGGTAACAGAAGTACTAGGTAAGGCATTAAAAGCTTGCCCAATGCCAACAACAAAGCCCGCTAGTACATAAGTAGACCACTTCGATAATTTGTTTGTGACAAATCTCTTTGAATGGCTGTTTATCAATGTTGATTTTAAACTTCACACTAGAATTAATAGTCATTTTCCGTATGTCTACATTTTCAAAATGCACGTTCTGAAACATTTTGCAGATAAGTTAAACTTTTACCAGTTATATCAGAACAGATGGGCCTAACTTGAAAAAGAAGAGAAAATAAAATAAAAGCTGATGAAGCGCGTCATTACAAAACTGGCAAATATTCAAAGGAAAAAAAAGTAGTGAGCACTGAATTGGGAAGTGCACTACATTTAAGTAAGTATAATAAAGAATCCACACGGTGAAGTGTTCCAGAGGACAATGAGAAACCGTGAACAAGTTCTATCCCCTGACACTGCACAAGGACAGGCGACGCTTGAAAGTACTCAGCGATGGTACTTTCTGCTTCATGCAGTGCGTTCCATGCTCTCACAACCCTAACCAACCCCGAAACAAAACCTTCTCACATCAATATAACATTGCCTAAAAAAAAAAAAAAGAGTTTGTCCGCTCCAACAAAATTCGGGCACCAAATTTAGAGGTGCTTCTCTACATGTCCCGAATAACACTGTCAGATTTCCAGCATTAGACTCGTGTTTCTTCTTCACTTTTGCCATAGTTGTGGCCCAAAATTAAGCTCGATCTAACAGCCCATCGAAACCACGTGCTGCCTTCATGAACGTATGCAGACCACCAGTTGGTACCAGTGTATGCCATACAGTGGCGCACGTCTAGGTAGTGACCCATTAACAACAAATCAAAGGGAAAAAAATGTATCCATACTTACAATGCCTCAGATATGTGAAGGTATTTTTCCCAGTATTGAGGAAAATTCTCAAACTGATAAGTGTAAATAAGGATGAGTAATGACATTGAGTACATGATGACAGTTAACCAGAAACCATACATGACAAGCCTCCAGGCTCTGTATGATAGCTGAAACATAAAAACAAATCATCAAAATTCATGTTTTTTCTAATAGTTGCGGAATCACGTTAACTACACAGATTACAATTATTTAAGTAGTTTCAAATGCTATAAAAAAAAAACCATCTTAAACATACAAGCAATTAATTGGTTTCTGTAAGCAACGGTGATGAACTGCTTGCACAAATATTTTTTTTATGAAGAAATACCATATTACGATGTACACAAAAGTTGCTAAATCAGTCATTCAGCACATCACCCATCAGATCGATCAGGAGGGAGGGAAGGTACACATTTCCTTAATCTTTAGTTTGGTCATTCAGGGTCAAGAAATTCTTTGTTCGAATTGAAAACTGCAAACTGGTTTAACGTTAAACCAGTTTAACGTGATTTTTTCACTATCTGTTCAATGGATTAAATATTCTTCAGCCCATTATTCTAAAGTTTTCCAAAGGTCATAACCCAAAAATTGCTAACTCATTTCTTTCAGATATTATAAGCTCAAATACAGGCAGTTTCTTTATTCTCATGGCGTCACTTACCATCAGTACCTCCATACCTTACTAGGGGTGGAATAAGTGTGGTGTGAATTAATGTGAATGATTAAGTGGGCAGGCAGCATAAAATTCCAAAGTAACGTATCATTACATTTCCACTAAAACACTGACTGGCAATTTTAAAATGCTCTAGAACATATCAATAACTGTGCTGTGATATGTAACTCTGTAGGTACTATTTCTATACTTTAAAATATTATCCAATAAACTAATACATCATATTTTGCTTATACGGATTTTTATAAAATTCGAATGACTTAACTCGATACTCAGCCCACGAACTGAACATGCAGCAAAAAGGCTGCACTAGCACACCGCTATAATCCGTACGCGATTTGTAAACTGGGCGTGGCTTAAAAAAAATATCGATTGTCCACTCCAGTACAACACACAAGCATCATGGGTAAAAAAAAACCGCCAGTGCAGCAGTCAGAAAATGGCATCTATTAACGCGTCTTCAATCGGGAAAAGAGGTAATATGATTCACAGCCAACTAGGGAAATTATTTGGAATGTCTATTATTATCTGCGAAGCAAGGAACCAACGAAGTGCAAGAACGCCGTTTCCGAAGAAACTTCGGATGGAACAAAGGTTTCTTTCAATTGTGTTAAACAAATTAACGAAGGCGCGTAACTACTCGCCGAAACAAGTGCCACTCCAGCCGATGCAGAGGCTACAGTTCCGCGGTTCATAACGGCAGCGAAATAACGGCCAAAGGCGCCAACAGTAACAAGCTTGGACGACTTTCAACTGTCAGCAGCTCGAACAGCAATAACTGAAATTCACTGAGAAGGTAATTATCCAAATCTTGATAATGTTTTGGCCAAGTTCAAATCGAAGATTGGATTTAAAGATGGGGGAACTTCCGTGGAATTTAACCATGAAAAAGAAACGATAATTTTAAAATGTAAAATTAGTTTTTACTAACCTAAATACTTACTTCAGTAATTATGCTTAAAATCATCATTTTACGCTATCACTGCTCATTTATCAACTAAAAAACTCCCTTTTTTAGCTTGTATCCAAACTTTCTCTCCTCTCCCGCCAGGGGCGCTGCTACTCCTAACTAGGAGGCCGCCATCTTGTTTGTTCCCCTTATCACATTTTGAACTCTCCTTTCAGTGAATGCGGGGAGGCGGGCGGGTTCTTACTGAAGTAAGTATTTAGGTTAGTAAAAACTAATTTTACATTTTAAAATTATCGTTTCTTACTACCTGCAAATACTTACTTCAGTAATTATGCTGAATTTGTCATTCAGGCGGTGGGGAAAAACCTCACTGAACCCGGGAGAGCTTGCCTACCACTGTTTTAACATGGAATAAGTCAACTTACCACTTCTACACAGTTGGTCTCGTCTCCTCTTCCAGTTACTTCACTGGCGTGCTTAGTTGACTGGGTGTCCCTAGTATACACTCGAGGTGACTCCCTCAGTCTGAGTCAGCACTATAGTTCATTCACCAGTGTGTGCCTCCGTCCGGGCGTCCCCAGTCTACACTAAGGGTGACCCCATCCGGTAGTGTTTGATGAAGGTGGTACTGCTATTCCATGAGCACACTGTGATCACCTCATCCCAACGCCCATGATGCGGCTAATGCGCGCCGCTCGTGTGCTCTAACTATAGCGGGGAGATCCCCGTGATCCTGTCCGTTCAAGTATGCTCTTTTAATCACGGCCCAGATCCTAGGCACGCCCCTATCTATAATTTCACCACTGGTTGAGTCCACCTCAAAAACAGTGGAGTTGGCTTGTTATGAAATTGCAGTTCTCCTTCTTATTTTCTGTTTTGGATAGGTAGAACCGCACCGCATAGCTCTTTTCGTGTTTGTCCACACTCTTTTAGAGCCTTAATTCGAACAGGCTTTGATGTCGTTCCAGGTTTGCAATTTTTTGCTCTGACATGGGCCGAAAACGTCAAAAATACCTCCGACCAGTCAGACCAGTCCGACCAGTCTTTGGCAAACTAATATGACCCTCATCCCTGGTGAAGGCTGCCAACTCACTTTGGCGTGCTGCCGAGGCTAAAGCGACTAGGAATACAGTCTTCTGGGATAGCGATAGAATGGACGCATTTCTAGCTGGCTAATATGGGGCGCCCATTAGCCTTTGCAGCCCCAACGGCAGATTTCATGTGGGGAACAATTTCGTTTGTCTTGGTCTCCCACTTTCAAAGGCTGTCATCTGTTTGGAAACCACCACATTGGAAAACAGTCTTTGGATCCCCAACGCATGTCAACACGAACGATAGCCCTTGGGGACAACCTTTGACAAAAAGCTCTTCAAAGAGAGCTGTCAGCATTCGTAGGTCCTGGTTGCATGGGTCGCAGTCCGACTTTACACATCACTCGAACCACTTTTTCCATTTTGCATTGTAGTTACGTTGCGAGGACTCCCTCAGACACTTCGTAATCCTGGATGCCACTTCCGTCTTAAATCCCTCCCTCACCAAATTCTTCCTTAGAGTTTCCACCCTTGGAGATTCAGCATGGAAGGGTTTTTGTGCAGGGTCCTCCCCCGATGCTGGTGATTGGCAAAGGATTGGATCCGTCTTTTCCAGCTCCATCCACTCTGGGAACCAACAGGTGACTACTAGGATGAATTTCCCTTTGGCCACTCTCAACTTGTTGATCATTTTCCACAGAAGGTACGCATTTAGACCTTCCCAGCTGATTGACAGTGTGTCCGTTGCCCAGGCCCTCCCCGGGAACGGGGACACAAAACATGAGAGCTGATTGTTGTAGTGCAACAGATCCACCTACGGGGTTCCCCACTGACGAAACAGGGCTTCCAACCCTGCGGTGCGGTCCAACATCCCTTCCGTAGACAGCACCTGTGACCCCCGGGACAACTCTTCCGCCCACACGTTGAGACTTCCTGCTATGTGGCGAGGAACCGGCGAGATTTCGTACCGCATGCAGATCTCGAACAGGCTGGAGGCTTCTTCCATAAGAGATTTCGAATGTGCGTCTGCAAACTCCAAACTGCTCCGAGTTCCAGGACGTTGACGTGCAGGACCTTCTCTTCTTCGCTCCAAATGCCTGATGCAGTTTCCCCGGCAAGGTGAGCACCCCAACTTGACAGGGCGGCGTCTGAAAACAGGAGCAAATCCGGAACGGGCTCGTGAATGGGCACTCCAACTAGAAGGTTTCCCTTCGCCGTCCACCACGACACGCTCTGCCTCGGGAGGTCTCGTAGCGGAATGATGTCCACCCATCTGTTCCGCGGCTGCCCCGCTGTCTTCTGAACCAGTGGCCGCCAGTGTAAAAATTCCACTCAGCGGAATTCCACTTTGCGTCGGGAGGTCTCGTAGCGGAATGATGTCCATCCAACTGTTCCGTGGTTGCCACGCTGTCTTCCGAAACCAGTGAATCGGTTTCACTCGCCAGTGGCCTAAGGGTACAAGTCTGGCGCTGGAGTCCAAGAGTCCAATGAGCGATGCCAACTCCTTCGCCGTTACCCTGGTCCTTCGGACGAATGTCTTCACCGACGTTCTCGTCTTGACGAACCTCTCCAGTGTTGGTTTTACCAACATTTTTACAGTGTTGAACTCTGCACCCAGGAACACAAAACAAGTGCTTGGAACTGGCCTGGACTTCTTGAGGTTTATACCAAGACCTAAATGTGAAAACAGGGAGCTGCACATTTCCCACTGCTGAGTCAGAAGAAAATAGTCCTTGTTTCGAACAAGCCAATCGTCCAAATATGCATGAGCTTTGATGTGATGTAGGTGCAGGTATGCAAGCACTGGTTTCAGCATTCGGGTAAACACGTATGGAGCCGTCGCTAAGCCGAAGGGAAGAGATTTCCATTGGAACGATTTCCCCCCCGCCACAAGGCGGAACAGATGTCGAATCGTACGATTGAGGGGAACGTGCAGATACGCATCCTCGAGGTCGATCGAAATGGTATACTCTTCGTGCTGGAGCGAGTCTCGAATTGATTCGATCGATTCCATCTGGAAATGTTCCTTTGCGAGGTGTTGATTGAGTTTCCGAAGATTGAATATAACTCTGGATCCTCCTCCCTTCTTCGGAATCACCCTTGCTGGACTCCAAAAACCTGGACCGGGAGGTGCTTCTTCTACCGCCCCCTTCACAACCAGCAGATTGACTTCCTTGATAAGTTCTGGGATTTCGGAACGTCTTACCAGCCAGTCCGGCGGGCAGTCTGTAGTTACAAGCCTGGTGACGAATGGCGGTGTGTATCCCTCTTCCAAAGTTTGGATGACGAATGGGTCCGACGCAATCCTCTTCCAATGTCCAAGATGTCTGGCAATCCTTCCCCCCCA
>JAHWFP010227510.1:25118-38933 GCA_023313725.1 Lithobius niger
TTTAAAGATGGGGGAACTTCCGTGGAATTTAACCATGAAAAAGAAACTTGGGATGAAATACAGAAAATGCAAAAACAGAAATTTTAAATAAAAGCGTCCAGAAATTGTTGCCCAGTGTCGCCGATTTTTACGTCAGGTACGACATTTAAGAAGTAATCGGTCTCATTTACAGTATTTATTTATTTGGATGAACTTGTTAGGTGAATGAGCGTCACGGGTGCGAACGCCAATGGCAGCTAAAGAAAAGGCGCACCGGACTCACAGCTGACAGTGCAAATGACGGCTTGGTTGGTCGCCTTATTTTGATCGGAAAGGGCCGAAGACTCACTTTGCTACACACCGGCAGCCAGGATGGTTTTGTTAAAGATGGCATGCTTCTTTTCCAAACTGGATTTTTCCTCCACTTTCTGCAACCTCAGCTCTTTTCAGAGCTAAACAAACGGTAGTTTCACAAATATTATAACAACCGCCAAAAATGGAAAGATCTGAAATTTGTACTGTTTCACAAATAAGTTGTTACAACATTCACAGTAGAACACACTTTCTTCCTTAACTTTTTTTTTAGCTCCACAATGAATTAAAACTTAAAAACCTACGTGTTTTTTTTTATATTTATTACCGTCTGACCCAAAATACAAGAAGGGTGAGGAGGAGAGAAGAAATACCCAAAAGGCAGTGGCGAATGTTTTAAAGAAAATAGTAAATACGTACATTTTTTCAAACATTTTATGCCCCACGGCATGATATTTGGGTAGGGGGGGGGCCCTTTTACTCAACCATCCTTATTTACTCCACTGCTGAAAGGGCCAGAGTCGGAAATTATGACAGTAAGTGGAAAGAAAACCGAGGCTAAAATAAGATTCGGTAAGAAAAAAAGTATTTTCTTTTTTTGGCATTCAGCCTGAAATTTATCTTATAGCCCCCCCCCCCCCGAATACTTTTTATTTGTCTTCGATTTCCCCCGATTCCCTATTGATGGAGAAGGCCTGTAATAAAAATATTTTTAAAAGTCGACATTAAAAAAATTGTCATCAAATAACAAAACCATGATCGTGCACAGACAAGCCTTGGTCCGGTCTATAGATAGCCACAAGACACACCGACTCCGGGAAAATGTATGCAACAATCAAGCTGCTCGCGAGCCACGTCCAGTTTACAGATCGCGTACGGAGTATAGTCAAGAGGCAAATTTATGGAATGGGATCAATACGGCTCGTCTTTTTTATATACATCCAGTCTAACCCTGACACAGGTCCCTAGCCAAATGACTACGTGTAATTTGGTGTTGTGCTAAGAAATCTCACCAATCCGTACAACAAAGAAAAGCATGCAATCCGATAGCAGCAAAAGCATCACATTTAAGCCTTATAACACGCATACAGTAGAAAAAACTAACCACATACTTTGAATGTTTGAAAAATTCCAAAACACAAAATTACGCTCAAATTCAAAACAAACAAATCCTACCGATTTGCGAATTTTCAACATGCGTACCAGACTCGCATCGTAGTTGCCTACTATTTTCACATCGATCGATGCAGGTCGGACAATGTAAATAATGTAATCGTGTAAATAAGCTTCTTGTGGTGGCCTGATGAAGACAGGAGGACTATATTTTTTTTTATCTTAAGTCGATGAAGCCTGTCAAATATTTGCAAATCGGTAGGATTTCTTTGTTTTGAATTTGAGCGTGATTTCGTGTCTTGGCATAAAGTAGAGCTGGGAAAACACATACTTTGTCAGAAGTTAACGCATGTTGAATATTATGTGGTCGTCATTCAGTCTGTGAAAAAGGTGTTTTTTGAAATTTTCGAAGCTGCTAGTGTGCTTTTTCCTCAGCAAGTGGTGATGACAACGAGTGATGCTCTTCCGTTGGATTCAGAAAGCATGTCAGCGACTCGAGTATATGCCCCTGGTGTGTGTTGACTGCGCACCAGAGGCATGAGATGTAGGCTACTTTGAAGGTAAGTCGGTCGCCGAGTTCACGACATCTACCATATTTAGAATACGCCACCATCATCATAAAACACAACAAACGAATCGAAATAAAGTCTACGTCACACTCAGTAAACCTACACTAGGACACATTTTGAATGCTGATAGGCTTATTTTACTTGGCTCTACTTGGATCACAAAGATTCAGTACGCTTTTGCCAACTTCTGAAACTTCCAAGTTAACAAAAGCGTACTGAAACTTTGTGATGTGACCAGGAACACACAGTTGCGTCGCCCAAATCCAACAAAAGAGCATCGCTTTGATCTTCGTCGTCGCCACTTGTAGAGGAAGAAGAGCAGCAGCAACTACGAACATTTCAAAAAACATTTTCCTATACTGGATGGAAGATACGCCCAAATAATACTCAACAAAAAGAAGTTATGCTTTGCAATTAATCCAATGAGGCAAGGTGGGATGATGGCAGGATAGTACTGTCAGTAAATTAATTAAACATGGTACGCTATTTACCAAAATTGTCCCTCGATTGTCACAAAATCAGGGTGCGAATTTTCGGTGGTCTTTATCTTTTTGACAGATCTCCCACCTTCCTCAGGCACTTCGAGCGTTGAACGCCTTTTGACTTGGAGAAACGGGAAGTTGTTTTGAATTTCCCGCACGTGTTTGTGCTTCCGGTTTGGGAGGAGGGATAGGATGCGGCGAGCAGTGGCTCCATCTGTGGAGCTTGGGAAGAGATAGGAGGGAGGAGCGCTTTCCACTTGCAATTCAATCGTTGTGTCAATTCTGGTGTAATAATCCGATTGACATCGCAATGTGAGGCTTCTTGGTTGTTCATGAGAGATTTTTTGGCATTCTGGAAGTGATGGCTGGAGATGCTTTCCAAAGCCCGAAGATGTGGCTCAGACTGTGTGTCAGATTTCAGAAGCATTGTGGTTCTCTTCCAAGCAATTTCGTGATTTTTGGAGATGTGGTGAGCAGCAACTGCACTTCGATTGGCTTTCCGTTTCTCCACAGCCTTCATGTGTTCTCGAACTCGGGTGCTAATTCGACGTTTGGTTTCGCCCACATAGATGGCGTCGCAGTCCGAGCACGGGATAGCATACACCGCTGCCTTGTTCTGCGGGAGGCTGCAGAGAACCTCGGGGTCATCCGAGGGGGGGAGGAGGAGCAGTTGTAGCGAAACCAAACGTCGAATTAGCACCCGAGTTCGAGAACACATGAAGGCTGTGGAGAAAAGGAAAGCCAAACGAAGTGCAGTTGCTGCTCACCACATCTCCAAAAATCACGAAATTGCTTGGAAGAGAACCACAATGCTTCTGAAATCTGACACACAGTCTGAGCCACATCTTCGGGCTTTGGAAAGCATCTCCATCCATCACTTCCAGAATGCCAAAAAATCTCTCATGAACAACCAAGAAGCCTCACATTGCGATGTCAATCGGATTATTACACCAGAATTGACACAACGATTGAATTGCAAGTGGAAAGCGCTCCTCCCTCCTATCTCTTCCCAAGCTCCACAGATGGAGCCACTGCTCGCCGCATCTTATCCCTCCTCCCAAACCGGAAGCACAAACACGTGCGGGAAATTCAAAACAACTTCCCGTTTCTCCAAGTCAAAAGGCGTTCAACGCTCGAAGTGCCTGAGGAAGGTGGGAGATCTGTCAAAAAGATAAAGACCACCGAAAATTCGCACCCTGATTTGTGACAATCGAGGGACAATTTTGGTAAATAGCGTACCATGTTTAATTAATTTCTGTTACCAAGTAAAACCATGAGCCTTTCGGTCTATCGAGTACTGTCAGTGTCAACTCGAAGTTGAAAGGTCTCAACGGCACAAAATGCAAAAACTATTCCCTCTAGTAATTAAGGGTAAAAACTCACCTGAAATATGAGAATGAAAAAAAGAAAGAGAGCCATGTAGACAATCCTGAAAACGACTACTTTCTCTCCCCCCAGGGCATTGAGCATAAGCATCAAGGCCACCACCCAAATCCAATATTTGGTAAGGAGGCTTTGTACAAGTTCGCCCAACTTCTTCATAAAAGTGCTTTGAGGAGGGGGAGGAGCAGCACTCTGCTGGCCATCGTAATCTATAAAACAACAAATCCATAGTAATTGTAAGTAAACATAATCGCAAAGAATCCTCATACAAAACATGCAATCCGTGTGCAAACTAAGCCAGCAAGGTGAGAGTTATATGTAAGGCTATACTAAGCACTTAGGGCCTACCATAAATACTTGAACGTAAAGAGCTCCCCCACCCCCCAAAAAAATCCTCACATATAACTGATGCGCCTTAGAATCAATTGCCAAGATTCACACTACCGCATTTGTCAGAATGGTTAATCCAAATCACCAAGTCTCCAGGAGAATTTTTAACTCTAAGAAGTTCATACAGAAACGTGTTACATTCATTCCTATTATTTCCATCCGAGTTTTCAGAGGCCGCCACGCGTTCCATTTGGTAATTTTTGCTCATTTTTCAGTCTAAATCTAAAGTAAACTAAATTACAACTAAGCTAAACTAAATAACAATTAAATACAAGCTAGTTTCGTT
Organism: Lithobius niger; assembly: GCA_023313725.1. Taxonomy (NCBI): domain Eukaryota; kingdom Metazoa; phylum Arthropoda; class Chilopoda; order Lithobiomorpha; family Lithobiidae; genus Lithobius; species Lithobius niger. The sequence goes on from JAHWFP010227510.1 coordinate 29,633, forward strand.
TAGTCGAGTTAAATTTTAAAATTGAGTAGAAATTCCCGCGTAAAACTCATGGCGCCCTCTATAAATTTAAACGGAACTAATAGGAATGAATCTAAGACGTTTCAGTAGGGGGTCTCTGTCGCAAATTCTCCTCCCCAACCCTAGAAATTCTGCCTTGTATTAATATCTACGAACCTTCGAAACTTAATGCAAAATTGTATGCAAAGTGAACTACTGCTTTGGTTAGAAGTCAACGAAGTTTCTAAAAATATAACTGCTAAATTAACATGCCTAACATTTGAGGGTGCCTTAGAATCATGTATTTATGGTATACAGCAGAATATAAGCTGTAAGAGCTTGTGCTCGCCGAAAAGAATATGAATCGTTCTGGTGTTGCGTTCTGGTTATGAAATACATTTTGCTCTAAGTTGACGTGTGTCCAACAATCGAATACAAGCAACCTTCTAATATCTTGCTTTCAAAAACAGGAACATAGGATAGTCGTAAAAATTGACATCGTCGAATTTACTTTGGTTTAACGGAAATTACTCACACTAACAGGTCACGCAATACCAAAAGTTCCATGTAAATGGTTATTTACAGGATAATTTTCGATGGCTGAGATCTGCCATCTTCTTCCGGCCAAGCCTCGGAAACTTGCAAGCAACTGCACAAACGTTCACAAATTTGAATTCGGCGAACAATCCCAGTGGAACTAGCTCAAGCATTTGCTTGTTCGGCTCACTGTGTTGACGGTGCTGCCCTCTTACCGTGTGTGAACGTTTGCACAGTTGCTTGCAAGTTTCCGAGGCTTGGCCTGAAGAAGGTGGCAAATCTCAGCCATCGAAAATTCGCATGTAAATAACTATTTACATGGAACTTTTAGTATTGTGTGAACTTTTAGTGAGTAATATAGGGTAATTTTCTGTTAACCGTTCAAGCGTAAAATCAGCCGATATCAAACCAATCCAACACCAAATAAAGCAGTCAAATCCAGAAAACGAAATTTTAAAGATAAAATTAGTTTTTGCCAATCCTAAAATACTTACCTTTAAATTATAGCTTAAATTTGTTTAACTCAATGCCAACAACGAATAAAAAAAATGCCTACCAGTCTCCCCACATCACTTTTTCGTTTGATATAGCCTTATCTGGTCAAGGAAAGTGTAGCGATGGGCGAGTTCATTAACCCATAACCGCCTGAAAGAACTTTCAGACCCTTTTTTTTAGAGTCCATATGGTACTTGGGTAGGTTCTCGGATTCGAACCGGCATTCTCTTGGTTTGGAGCCGACGACGCTGACCACTGGGCTGTGACTGCCCGCTTTGCTCGGGGTCCCTGGGGACCCCTCACAAAGCTCGCGCTGGGACTTAGTTTTTCGCTGTTATACGTTGAAGGCGTACGTTCGTATCTAGGCGGTTATGGGTTAAAAGGTAGGTATTTTAGGACAGGAAAAAACTTATTTTATCTTTAAAACTCAAAATAACAACCTTTAAATTATAGCTTATCCAAAAGGAGGTAGGTCTGTTGAACTGAGCCTTACATAAAACATACTACCTGACTTCTACTTCCATATTTTCCTAACTTAGCGCCCAAGTCATCACACTAACCTCTTAGTAGTAACCTCGTTAGTATCCTGCCATCTGATCATCCATTTCAGATTCCCCACCAGCCACCCTTACATCTTGAACTTAAATGGCTGATGAGGGTACTTTTGTTTTTCCATGTACAGGCCACTACCATTTCATACAGTGGGACGTCAGACACAAAAGTCCAAAATAAAGCTAATACAGTAAGTTCACTTCCTTTCCAACTCTTAAGGAAATTTGATTCGATACTATTCCATATGTTCTTCTGATCACCTCACATATCCACTGAGAAAACCTAGCTGGCAAATTTTGAGTCTCATCTGGTTCTTTTGGAAGTTTAAAAAACAGAAGAATTATCTTGTTGTTCCATGTTTTAGTCACTTCGAGGTAAATACGTAAGGCCCTAAGTGGGAACTGGGCAATTTTCCATACTCAAATGGCCCGTATCGGACTTAGCGCCTTGAATGATTACTACTGGTTTCGGCACCTCCTAAGACTTCACATGTTTTAGCCCTGAAATCGAGTGGAAAGTTCAGTGACTCTGCAGCTGTCCAGAACCCTGGAAAAATTTACCAATTTGCTTTGATGTGACGTATTTGCAAGGGCCACCAAAAATGTAGTCGTTTGTGATAGATGGGAGTAAAGATGGTGACCTCATGGGTTCACATAATGCCCTTGAAAGGCTGACAAGGACAAGCGGTAGATTCCGGGCTGGGAACAGTTTCCTTATCTTTGGAAACTCCAAAGGCTTGGATTAGTTTGGAAACAATTACACTGTCCGTAACTTTGGCTTTATGCAAGCAGTATAAAACTGAGTTATTGACAGAGATACTGTCAAAGCTCGATATAACGAAGTACATTATACCGAAAAATACGATTTAACGAAATTTTTTTGCCTATTTGGTTGGCCGTAACTATTTCTGTACAAATTATATTCCAATATAACGAAATACTATATTATGAAATATACTTTGTTAATGAAATAATTTGCCTTCTCCAGCACCACCAGACTAGTTTTTATAACGAAATCATAACAGTTTCGATAAAATTTGGCACAATGACAGTCGAAATCGTAGTTTGTTTTGGAGCATAAAAGTTTATATCGGCAGCTCAATCGATTACTCATGCCAGGTTACAGCTAGCGCGTTGATAGCTTGCGCGAGTTTGGCGAGACAAGGTCATTGCTTTGTTCTCCAGTCTTAGTAGCAGCATTCAGCCACATGCGCTACAAAGCAGGCAAACGTAAATGTTTAACACTACAAGAAAAGGTTATGATTATCAATGCCGTTAACAGCCAGCAAAAGAAGGACCAGAAGAAGAACCGAAGAAGGACCAAAAGAACCAAAAGAAGAACCAGGAACCACTTCCACAGCGGCTCCAAGCGCGTCCACCATCGATCTGTATACATTGGTTGTACTATCTCCGTTGTTGTAAAGGGTAAATTAAGGTCGCTGTTTCTCGAAAATAAGGTCAGTTTTTTCCAAATTTACCTAACCTAACCTAAACTAACCACATAACACCAGAAACCGCAATCAAAATCTTAAACCTTTCTAAACTTCACGCGCCGGAGTCTAGATAGGCCGGCCATCTTGCTCGGAGCTTCTGCGGTAGTGAACCCAAGAACCAAAAGAAGGACCAAAAGAACCAAAAGAAGGACCAGAAGAAGATTTTGCAAATCTACGAAGAGGAAAAAAAGTCAACGCAATGTAAACGTTTACGGCCAGCGCAATATGAAGATGTGGAAGCAGCGTTGTTCAAGTGGTTTAAAGACGTCAGGGCTCAAAATATCCCCGTTAGCAACAGTGTTCTCCAGGAAAAAGCTCGAAGTTTTGCGTTCTTGATAGGACATGAAAACTTTAATGTGAGTGAAGGATGGGTTTCAAAATTAAAAAATTGTTATATCATCGTGTGCAAAAAAGCAAGCGGAGAAGCAGACAGCGTTTCGGACGTCTCCGTAGCAGAGTGGCTAAACGAAAAACTACCATTGATCAACGAATATGAACCCCACAACATTTTTAATATGGATGAAACTGGATTGTTTTATCGTGCGGTGACAGAACAAACACTAACCTTGAAAGGTGAAGGCTGCAACGGAGGAAAAAAAAGCAAAGAATGTGTGTCAGTTGCATTATGTTGCAACATGACAGGTTCAGAAAAGTTGAAACTGCTGGTTATCGGCAAGTGGAAAAATTCAAGTTGTCTGAAAGGAGTTTGTTCGTTGCCAGTGGAATATAAAAACAATGCAAAAGCGTGGGTGACAACTGTATTATGCCAAGAATGGTTGTTAAATCTGGACAAAAAAATGAAGTTGGTTAAAAGCAAAATTCTTCTCCACCTTGACAACGTATTGTCACATTTAACGACTGCTAGATTGGAAGCCGTCACGTTGCTGTATTTTCCTCCAAACACGTCAAAAATGCAACCACTTGACCAAGGCATAATTCGTTCTGTAAAGGTCCGTTACAGACGGCGCTTGGTCAAGCGAATTATTTTGAACATGGAAGCAAAACGTGAAACCAAAATAGACGTACGCATGGCGATCGACATGCTGCACAACTCATGGCAGGAAGTGCCAGCCACTGTAATCGATAATTGTTTCACTAAGGCAAGTGTCAACTAAATGATGATGAATTGGTTCGTTCTGTGAAAGCTGCTGCTAGTGGTACCTTGAATAATAACGACAATAGCGATGGCGATTCGGAACCATCAGAAATGCCAGTTTCAGCTGTGTCAGCAATCGATTGTACAAGAAAAAGACACACTGAATCCTGAAATGCATGATTACATTAGCAAGCTAGAAACTGGTGTGCTAAATATGTCATTAAAAAATGGAGTGCAGCAAAGGATTCCCGATTATATGCATTATCGTAGCCTAGGCCTAACTCATATGAATCGCACAGTATGGTTATTTTTTTTATTACAGTACTATAAAAAAAAAAGACTTTTGGATTAACCTAGGGCTTTTTATTTTGCATTAACTTAGGGTAACAATAAATCGATGTTTCTACAATTTTTTTTTTTGCTTACTATACTTTATAACTATAATTTGACCTTTTTTATATTTTTCGTTATAACGTTATAACAAAATTGCTTTATAACGAAAGAAAACAGGCCCCTTCCTTGAATTTCGTTATCACAACCTTTGACTGTATCCTTTAATTGTGCAGTGGACAAACCCGCTTAGAACAGACTTTCTAAGAATTCTTTAAGTGCACCTGAGGAAGAACTGGAAGGGTTCCTATTTTCTTTTACACCAATTGAACCACCGTTTCCAATTAGACTCTTACACCGTTACTGTCGAACTTCGACGGCAGCGAAGAGTCGATCAGCGGCCTGCGAAGATAACCATGCCGCCAAAAAAGATTTCTTCAACGTCTCCAGGCGTAAAGGTGTAGCCAAGTCAGATGTGCAGGTTCCTCCCTCTGTGATGTGACAGGAGAGCCTCCCGAAGTGGCAGTGGGAATGGGTCTCCTTTCCTTAATTCCACCAGGTTTACGGACCAAGTGCTGACGGCCAAAAAAGGGGTATGAAGATGAAGCGCCTCGTGAATCTCTGATCTTTCGAAGCACACTCTGGAGGATTAAAAATGATGAAAAGGAGTAAAGGGAATCATTCCATCCCAGTTCATATTCAGACTGTCTGTTGCCTATGCATGCTCGTCTGGAAAGGGTAATCTACCCCAAAACAAAACTTGTTAAGAATTCCAGCCAAGCTTTTCGGCAGTGTGAAATCCTGATATCAAACGCCAAGCTCTTTCGCCAAGCTCTTTCGCCAAGCTAATCACAACGAGTAATAGTTCGAGGGTTAAATGAAATATATGAAAATTGCTTACTGCGCAATTTCAGTTATTTCATTTAACGTTTGAAGTCTTAGTCAGTGGGATTAGCTTGGCGAAAGAGCTTGGCGTTTGATATCACTTCACACGGCCGCAAAGCTTGGCAGAAATCCTTAACAAGTTTTATTTAGGGTAGATATCAGATATTTTCAGTCCAAATTGATGAAATCCATTTTTTTTTTTTTTTTTTTAGCAAATATGAGATGGAAACGTCAATCTGGTTTACATATCCATTTTTTTTTTACACTTTCGTTAGATTTTGAGGACAGCAGTCACCTTTTTCATATGATCAGCATTTTTATTGGTATTGCAGTAACTCCTTGCAAACGCACGGATTTATTTAATGTTCAGTTTGGCATTGTTGCATAATAACAATGTTTAAAACAATGTAAAACAATCAATTTGGTCATTTAGAGGCCTGAACCACTTGACCAATTAGAAGAGGCCTTATGAAAAGGGTACATCTCCCGAGCAATACCTGTAAAATGAGCTAAGAACTAGCTTTATTCACCGCATGGAAGAATTTATTTTCGTGATACAAAAAAAGCGTTACCAGTAGCCAGTAAGTAATTAGGCATATATCATCATTATTCACGTTCTTTTTTCAACACGAAAACGGTAAGCTGCATCATTAATAGTGACTTTTATGTTGTCAGGCGACCAAAGTCTCCCGATCATACAAGTTTCAGCCTTTTCTGTCGCATTGTTATTTATCCTCACATGGCTGAAAAAGCCAAACTACCTTGGCTGTAAAGACACAACGTGTCTAGTATTCGCCATGCTCATATATATTATCTGGATGTTATCGTTTATCTTGGCGGGCGACACACTAGTATGTGTCTTGACACAAAATTCAGCAGTTGCCGTTCTCGCTGGCTGCAAACAGGTCGACGAATGATCTCCCCCAATGCTGAAACAACATCTTGTAAACTTCCGGGTGCATCTCCATCCAATCTGTTGTTGGTATCTTGCTCTGCAAGTACATTTTTTTCCCAGGAATGTGTCTGGGTTGAAGCATGAGACCAATCTCTGGACAAAATGTAAACAGACCTGTCACGTCCAGCATCAATGACATTGGTTGTGTTCCTCCTCACTGTTTAATGTAAGCCCCCCATTGCCGTGGTATTGTCCAACGTAATCTTCTACTACTCTGTTTTGAGGACTTATGACCATTCCACCACCTCTTTCTTCAAAGCCTTTAACTCCAGCACATTTATGTGCAGATGTGCTTCACCCTGACGCTTGGTTTGACTCGAGGTTTGCGCGCAATGAAATTGAGCCTGTTTTGATGCACCTGTGAGTCGTACGAGCTCTGGTAAAGGGAGGTTTACTGGGATACTAATCTCAAAATTTCAAGAGGTGGACAGTTGCATTGTTCAGGAATTCCCTGGGTGCATCACTATGGAAGAGGTTTGTGGATGATATTTCAGCCATGACCCTTGTTCACCAATTTTCCCAGGTGCTGACAGCAATCAGTTCTTGGAACCCACATCTACACTTTACACACGAGAAAGAGAAAGAAGGGATGCTTCCATTCCTCAATGTGAAGCTCACCACTGTCACCAGGAAGGTTAGAGGAATCAACTTTGAATCATACACTAAACCCTGTCATAGCGGTAATGGCCATTCCTTTTAATTTGTATCATCCCCTGCTTAGAGGAATACTGACGATCAAAATGAGAAGGATAGTGGAACATTCTTCCACACGGTAGATTGAGGACCAGTCTCTACGACGGGCTAGGACCAAATTCCTGCTCCTGGGATTTCCAGTAAACTGGGTCAATTGTGTGATTCAGAGAGCTTGGTGTGAGAAGGGGCATCCCCCTGTTACCCAAACCGTGGGTAGTTGTTACCTACTTAGCAGGCAGATTTGAGATGTGCACAAGGTTCTTAAGAGAAAGGGTGTGAACTGTTATTTACAAATCCCCTTAATTTGGAGAAAAGTATGGAGTGGAAACCTGTCAAACCCCCTCCCACACCAACCGCTACCCACCACCCATCTCTCAGCAGACCTACCCAGGAAGAGCTCATATATACTCAACAAGGTGCAAGGATAGAACGAGTAAACCAAGCTCTTCCCCACCCACCTGTAGTGAGAACAGTTTCAACATCCGCTGTCGAATGAACCCGATGCCCACCACATAGATGTTCACAAAAAGGGGTAGCATATTGCATTCCATGCGGAAACAGCAGAGCTGGATACAGTGGTATGACAGCAAGGTAACTCAACAAGAATGTAAAAAGAACTTGTTTGCAACACGTTCAAGGAAGACGGATGCAATGGAGTAGCTCAGCACTACTGGGTGGTCGACTCGGCACGAAATGGTTCAACCAGTGGTTGAAACTCTTAATTTCAAATCAACTCGCATCAACAGTGCTTCTACGAAGTAATTTTTGGACGTTTTTGTAGTTCCTAAGCTTTTGAAGAAGGTGAATGAGGGACATCAGAACTGTTAACGAAAACCGGTAAACGGCGAATACAGTGGTTTTGAAAAGTCACTTTAAGAAATCAAATCACACCCAAACCACAGTTCAGCTCGACTTGAATTTTCGGAGAAAAAACTGTTCTCCTTCCTCAGAAAATAACACAAAACACGGAGAAAATTTTTTCCTTATTTTTCCTCCGTGTTGTGCGTTATTTTCTGAGGAAGGAGAATGGTTTTTTCTCCAAAAATTCAAGTCGAACAGTGAACTGTGTTCTACCTGATGGTTTAGGTGTGATTTGCTTTCTTAAAAAAAAACTGTTAAATACACATGACTGTGTAACACATGACTTTTTAATCACCGTAAATTTAAATGAATTTTAGTTCCATATTGTAGTTAAAGTGTTCAAATTGGTAAGAGGTTTGTTGGAACTGTTTTGGTCATACGCCATTTTTTTCTCAACACTTGCGATTACGGATTTAATGTGCTGAAGGCAAACGTAGCACAGATTAACATGGAATTCACACACTCAGTTTCAGCAGATGGCATGCTTATCACCGCAAATTTTATGTAAAACTTTCTCTAAAGGTTTTAAATTGGATTTACTTGTCGACTCGAGTAAAAACACATGCCCGCTTTGGTCTGTGCCCGAAACGTAAGTGAGGGATAGGTGGCAATGCTGCCGAAATGTGTGCAGGGATGCCACATGGTGAGGAGCTACAGAAGTGTCCTGCGGTAGCAACGTTGATGTGGAGTGTACAGTGGCGAAGCCAACATCTAGAGGGCCATCGCATGGTTATTTTTGAATAGCTCCGCTCATAGGATGCATACGGACCTGCGGATAGGCTTAAAATATGCGGGGGGACGAGACACATTGGCACACCGAGTTTCATGATGCCCACACTGCTGGTTTTCGAGCCCCGACCGTTTGACCTATTTTCCGTAACACTCGCAATGCTACGATAAGTGCCTTTAGAGTCACCAACGCCACAGAGTTCGTCGAGAGCCACAATCTCTTACTGCCATCCTTGTGGCTTGGTCCACGGGGCACGTGCAAATTTTGGCCTTGATCCAATCATTTTTCTTGCTTTAGCAACGCTGGTTCATAGCGTATTGGGTAAAGCTGACATCTAGGGGGCCGTCACATGATTATTTTAGTATTGCTCTGCTCAGATGGTGCGCACGTACTTATACGCGCGGTCTTAAAATGCACGGAAGGATGAAATGCAGGTGTCCACTGAGTTTCAGAATGCCCACACCGCTGGTTTTTGAACAATCGACGTTTAACCGCGCGGCCGTAACACTCGCAATGATATTTCAGCTTGATCGAGCGAGGTTATTAGGGGCCATTCAAAAGCCACGTGGCTGTTTTTTAAGCCATTTTTACCTCCCCCCCCCTCCCTCCTGTGCGGTCATCTGGGGTCAGGTCTTGGACCTCCCCAAAAAACCAAGTGGCTCCCCCACCCCCCCCCCC
>JAHWFP010227511.1:1113-21261 GCA_023313725.1 Lithobius niger
GATTTGTTCAGTGGGTATAATCCTGATACCAGCTAGAAGATGCGACATGCTTTTAGAGACCGTTTTCAGTGTCAAGACATTTACTTGAGAGAAATGGTAGCTAGTAGGGGCTACAAAATAATTCCACATTCGAGCCAGTCCACAGGTGGGGGTAACTTACTCCTTAGTTGTATTCGAAGAGATGCAGTGGAAATTAAACATGTGATTGTCAACATTGTGCCTAACGATTACAATAACATATGGGAGAAACTAGTACTGGTGAAAGATACTGTTCCTTAGGAGAGAAAAAAGAAAAATGTTTATGAACTAACATGGAAAAACGGGCACGCGACTTACATCGGAGAAACGGTAAAAGTGTTTGGCCATGCTCATTTATCGATATAAATTGCCTGAAGAAAACGGAGATGGAGACCAACACCCACTTTCTGAGCATTGAAGAGAAGTCGGCTGCTTGATTAAGTGTGGAAATGTGAAAGTATGAGCTGAAGAAAGTCTGTTGACAATAAAAAGCATTTGGAAAAGCGTTGAGTTCTTACAATGCTAAACGTACAGTTTAAATAAGTAGGGTTTAAACATTCAGTTGTCTGCGACAGGGCCCCTGAAAGAGCAGAAATGCTAAAATATCATAAAACTTTCTTCTAGGGGTAATGTTGCATAATAAAGGGTGGTTACTTTGTGAATTTTGGTACTTTGGTATTTTTCAAAGTTTGGTCCTGGTTTTATAGTTCTGGACTATTTTTTTTTTTGGGGGGGGGATGGTTGTTAAATGTGAAATAATTTATTTTTCCCAGTTTTCTTCATTGTATTTTTTTAAATGGTTTTTGTGCAAATTAGGACTTGATAAACTGCAGTGTTGTTCTGACACGCCAGGTTTGAGGAGCTAGGGATAACTGGGTGAACCATCAACTCTATTTTTTGCTTAAAGTTTGTATTCACGAAATATTTTTTATGCTACAGCGTCGATTTTTGTAGTTTAGTTTGCAACTGCGAATAGCGCCCATGTCACTCATATTTTCAAGTTTCTATTCTGCGATATTTTCTGAGATGTTGAGTTGAACATTAATTTTCAAATTTCCCTAAATTTGGAAATAGTGACCAGAAGGTTGAACGGTATGAAGCTAATGATGCCAGATTAATTTTGATATTTGAACGAGACAATATCCCCAAACCCTTTGCAAATGTTAATTATTTTAGACCGTAAAATCTACAAAAAAGGTGTAGAATGTATGTGAAATATTTCAGACCAATCGCACAACGGGATCAATGGTTGTCCAGCCTCAGTTGAAGACTGTGAGACTGACAGACATCACCACAACATGAAATTAATTTGTGTAATTTATTTGTGAATAATCACCCGAAATAAAAACGGTAATAAGTTTCAATTTTCCAAAAATTGTCTGCCTTGCAATGTACTGAGTGATAACTGAATTCATGGAGTCTTACCTAGCACACGACCCATAGAATGAGTGAGTAAATGTAGTTATTTTGATGTTAGTCATCAGTGGTACATATTTCTAAGAAAAGTATTTTCAAGTAAAATGTTTACGTGTTAGGCCTCAGGATTACTGAAGTTAGCTCATGAACGATGTACAAAATTAATTAACCTCATCATTCTTTTCAGCTGGCAATGATCCACTTCCACCCACCGGTGGAAAATATGAAATAATATTTCAACAATATACAGGACCTTGTGCATTAGTAAGCCAAATGAAAGTACGTGTACGAATTGTTCTTTCAGCATTGTTTGAACCAGTTGCAATTTTCGCAGCTCTTCAAGCTAAGTTTCATTACTAAAATGGTAGTTGTTACTAACGAAGAGCAAATTTTAAGTTTGACGTTGTTCACAATGTTTAACTCATGTGTTTCGAATTACAGCTTTTACCCCTTAGAAAGTAAAAAGAAACACATTTATCCAACCTGTTCTCTTTTGTATGTGATCTCTTATAATTATTGTAGGCTAAAACGTGACTGCCGCAGAGAATGATGTATAATTTTTTCGCGCTGTTATATAAATCAACAAACATCTCCACAACAAGTTATAATAGCAAAGCACATTTACTTTGTTGAAAAAAAAACCGATATCAAGCAAGAAGGCAAAAGTAGGTTGGGCGGTATTTTCATATCTTTGGATGGTAATCTATCATTTGTAACGTCACAATGGAATATTTAAAATAATCTGATTTGAAAAGTGGAGGTTATAAACTGTAACACGTGTTCAAGAATTTACTAGAGTTCACAGCAAACATGACTTACATAGAAACACCCATAAACATGTTTGGTACCGCAGAATTAATCAAAGATATCTTCAGATAGCGTGCTAATATTGCATCAGTAGTAACATCAAGAGAAGATAATATCAACTTACATTACACAGTTGTGCACAATATAACCGAGTGAATCTAACTAAAATCACTGCCTATGGTTTTGTAGACTACACTGGAGATTCAGATTTCAATGTATTACTTTTAAAATCATTTTCATCAGTACCAGAAGTTTGTGTTAAGAATGAACTCTTTCACACATAGTCTATGGTGCACAATCTTGTGAATTTGGAAGCTGAACATATTTTTAAGAATATACATAATTATACTCACACGCAAGGGGACCCACTTAAAATAAGTGCTTGTATTAACCACTAAGAGCAGTGTTGACACTTTTTTTCCAAATCATGTTGTCCCTGTTTGGAATTCCCTGCCATCAAAGCTGCTCATCACAACTTTCCTGTAATTTTTTTAAAGAAGTCAGCACAAGGTCGACTAGTAGGATCTGTCTAGTAAATGTTATTGACTTTACCTTTGAATGCTTTTGATTTTAGCGTCCCCTCCTTTTTAACTTTCTTTTGATATTAAACTAAGTAAAATAGGAGTGAAAAGTGGACGTTTTCCACTTCCTTCCATGATTTTAAGGCTGCTAAATATTCTATAATTGCTCTTATTATTTATTATATTATTACATATAATCTGTGCAAAAATAGATTAATGACAAATCATGTGCTTATCAAGATCTAATGTTGAAAATAAAAATTCGACTGTCACTTGACACAAACCAGTATTATAGCTTCCTCATATCTATACACCAACAGATTTCTAGATTTAGCTATGTTGTCATGAACACTAGTCTTATTACATGTTCTATAAAGTGGCTTCAGTTTTGTAGTACAATCATTAGCTGATTGGGTCTCAGCTCCCTTCGGTTCCCGCCATAGTTTGGGTAAGTCTCAATACTGTGCAACACAACTCGTTCCTGCGGAATTTAATATGATCCTGACAGCGCCCAATATCACTTTGTGAATCAAGTTATTACGTGTAAGGTTTTCATAACAGTATTGTTGACAGAGACTGTCCAGTTGTAATTGCTTTTGGTACCAAATTAATGTTAATTAATTAGTGTTGGTAATTAATTAGTGTGTATGTAACTAATCGATCATAATAATTTGTACAAAATGGATACTATTTGGTATGTCAACCACATGCAAATTTCAGTGGATCACTAAATAAATTTAGTGCACATAATGTCATCTTTATGTATTATCAATAATTTATGGTGTGCTGAATCCCGTAGTGTTCCACCGGGTGTGCTGCTTTTTAAACAATTTTCCAGCTCATTCAGATATTAAGATGGTTATTTAAACTTACAGATATTTGTCCACGAAGGCAATGAACATCCAACATCACGGATAAGGCTTTCAGGAAAAATTGGCAGAAAACATGAAATTGGAGTCACAATGAGACAAGTAAATTGCCCTGAAAGGCTAACGATTTTAATTTTTTTTTTTTTACTTTTCTGTTCTTTTTATATTTCAGTGTTTCTTATACATGGTAACATTGTATTTCATAATCATGCAGGCCTAAGAAAATTTGTGGGACTTATTCTTCTATTTTTTAGACTTCTATATAGCTGAAACGCATGGGAAAACTACAGCAACGACTTTGTCTGTCCGCCCACTTTTAGTGGTAGTCAAGTAGACTTTATAAAAAATACGACCAATTACAGCAACGTTGCTTCCTTATAACTAATAGACTTTCTCAACGTAACTCAGTGAAATAACATTTGATGATTACATTTAACCATTACAGGAAAACACACAACCCTAAAAAAAAAGGATTTCTCAACGACACACATTTTCTTCGTTAAAAATAGACTCGACAAAGTCTTGCATGAAGAAGTAGTTGCTACTTACGATACTAAAACGGCAGATAAAAATTAGGCCCAAAAGCTGGTAATCATTCAAGAAACTTAAAAGTGTGCCTAAGTATAACTACATTTTTAACGGGTAATTGTGATGATTACTTTTTTTCCGATTATGTGATAGAGATCGCTGTTGCAGTGCGTGAGAAATGTGCGCCTCGACATTTTCGTTGAAAAGTGGCAGAAGTGACAGAAGTGAATAAAAGACTGGCTGTGACCAGGTAGTCTCCGCAGCCACCTACTTTTAACTGGAAGATTTTCTAAAGCAGCAAATCTGTGAACGTTGATTGTAATGGAGTGCAACATAATCTCTCGGCAGGAATAAGCGTCAGATTAAAAGGGAAATCATTTAAAGAATGCTCGTCCATTATTTAAACTGGCCGTATAACTGAGTTTTGACATGTTTTCTATTGTATATCAGTGGCGTAGAAATGGGATTGTTTTCTTCATTTTTTGTAGCCAGATGCACAACACGGTTTGCGAAAAAAACAATTTGTGCAATCTTTTTTACAGAGGCTACTGTTAGTTTAAAGATATGACCTCTAGTATATTCATTGTCGTGAATACAGAAAGAGCAGTTTAAAATAACACTTCCATGTAAAATGTAAAAAGTAAGGCAAAAGTCAGCATAAAGTCGCCTTAGCTTCAAACACTGAAGGCCAAGGTGGTTTAGTCATTGTAAATATGAGAGGTTATAGCATTGTGGAAGATATTTAGTAAAGGATATTTAGTTAAAGGTATTTAGTAAAATTCCTTAAGTACCTCCAAGAAAGTGACCCTTCAGCAACATGTCAACACAGACAGGGACAAAACTCCACCCTCTTATGGTAAAATCCACCCACTTTAGTCACTGAAGAGAGTGTTAGCGACGCGACCGAAGCCTGCTTACCACCGATTTGTCTGTATTCATCCGTGAGCTACAATTCAAGTAACGATGCGGATAGCGTAACAATTCACCTGCGCACATGTTTTTCCATTGCTAATAATTTCATACTTTCTAGGCAGTATTACACCATAGCTGGTCTGTGTTGTTAATACGTTTATTGTTTAATGGTTAATGGTGTGTGGCATTTATAAAAAATAAATAAATAAATTACAGTTTATTCCACCGCTAAAGTGGAAGGATTACGGAAGGGCGGTTAGCCACTGTCATCATTCCAAGAAGTTTAAAAGAAGCAAGCATTTTCTTCATTTCCCTACTAAGGATATCAATGTAGTGGACGCCTTAGAAAAATACCTAAATTTTCGCGTTTAAGTAGCCCACGAAAACACGCAATCGACTGGTTAGAGAAGGGGGTAATTAATAATCATAATCTTACGTTGTTTAGCCGTTGAAATGCTATATCTGGGCAGACATAGTGTTGGCATGTAGGGCGTTCCAAATAGCTACCACACGAACCAAAAAGAAATGCAGGCGGCAGTTAAGACACGAGAACGGAACGATTATTTTCTTGTCAGGTCCTCGAGTACAGTATACAGGGTGAGTCAAAAGTATCGACCCAGTGGAATTGGCAGCCGCGTGATTCGGTTTAGCCATCAAACAACCTTCGATCGTTGGTCACCAAGGAGGGGGCCACGTTTTGAGACAATCCAGGGGTGCCCCCACCCTGCCCCCTAAATAAATTTTCCACTTCCGGTTCCATTAGGAATAGGGCATTGGTCCCAATTTGAGATTTGAGCGGGCAGTCAATTCATGGTAAACGCAGAAAACAGCCTGTAAATCGGTCCTCAATAGCACGAGCTATGACTAAAACAAAGTAGTACAAATGTTGGTTTTATTGCATAAAATAATGTCATGACCAGTTGCCTGAATTGGTTAATTGCATGTAATAATTACAGTAAGAAATTGCAAACGCAACAAAATGTTTGTAGTACATGTAACACACTGGTATTAGACCTAAAAGAACCGGAAGTGAGCCGGAAGTGAACCAGAAGTGGAAACTTTATTTTAGGGTATACTACCATAAAATAAGGTTTCCACTTCCGGTTATTTTAGGTCGAATAGTAGTGTTCTACATGCAATACAAACATTTCGTTATGTTTGCAATTCCTTACTGATTATTATTACATGCAATTAACCAATTCACACAACTGCTTATGATATTATTTTACGCAATAAAACCAAAATTTGTACTAATTTGTTTTGGTCATAGCTCGTGCTATTGAGGACCGATTTACATACTGTTTTCTGCATTCACCATGAATTGACTGCCCGCTAAAATCTCAAATTGGGACCAATGCCCTATTCCTAAAGGAACCGGAAGTAGAAAATTCATTTAAGGGGCAGGGTGTGAGGCACCCCTGGACGGTCTCAAAACGTAGCCCCCTCTTTGGTGACCAACGATCGAAGGTTGTTTGATGGCTAAATCAAATCATGCGGCTGCCAATTCCACTGAGTCGATACTTTTGACTCACCCTGTATATGTACTGTGCACGATAAAAAAAAACAGCTGGTCGACAGCTATAAGATTGAGTAATATCTTATATGTGAGTATAAGATCTGCTTTGATGCAGTGTAGTTCTAGCAACTCAAGGCCCAAGATTATAAAGACGATCTGGGTATTTCATTTCTCTAAAATCAGACATATTTTTTGTGAAGAGGCATTGGACTTTTGCCACAAGGTGAATATCCTTGGCCAAGTACAGAGACCAGACAGGGGTTCCATATTCTAAAAAGGGACTCTCAAACATCTTAAAGGTCCAAATTTTAGTAGCAAATTTTAGGCTACGTTATACAATATCAAGAGTACATGTTGTTCTACCAGGAACAAATAGTATTGGAACCAGGTATGGGTGACTAAAAAAGTAATTGTAATTTAGTATAATTATTTGCAAATTTGAAGTAATTCAAGTTGTAATTTCAAAAGATCGAGCCTGAAAATTTTCAGTGTAGTATTTGTATTTGTTTGATGTTTTTCTATGATTAGTTAGTTTAATTAAACTATTTAGCGTTAATGATGTTTTAATCACAGGTTTGAATCGCTCACTTACCACTTTACTACGAAAAGTATTTTTGATTTTTTTCAAAAAGTAATATTTTCTTTAAACTAACACTCAGTATCTAACTTGACTAACTTTTGTACTAAAAATAACATCCACCAAATAGTAAAGAGATTTAAAAGGATCAGTACGCAGCATGATAACGGAGTCAGTGACGATGAATATACAGGAACGACCTGATGACTTATCAAGTTTCAGCTATGTCAAATTTATAAATGTGTGGTATTTCAGGTTCATTTTGTAAATCGGTCAACAAGCCCTTGTGTATCAACTGTCCAGTTTCGAGAATGCCAGCAAAATTGTTTTGCAAAGTCTTTGATGCAGAAAGCAAAATGCAGGTAGTTTATTATGTGTTGGTTCGTTTGTAGGTATTAATGTTTTTGCAGTGTTCTGTGGTTTCTGTCTTGTGTGAGCTGTGATTTTTTTCTGTGGGGAGGGGTTCAGGCCTGTCTGTGATTTTAAGTTTTGTTGTCTCCGTGTAGCACCATTGATTTTGTTTTTATTGTACTCATTGGTATACGTGACATTTTGGTTATGACAAAATGGAGAGTTACTTTTTATTTCACTCAGACCCGTTTGTAGCCTACAGTAAAGTAGTGCTCTCAGCCTAAGTTTCAACGGTTCTTCGGCCATTAATTTTCTCAATTCCTTGTACCTAATTTAAATGCAACCACGCACAGGGATTTTTGCACACAAATGACGGTTTGTTGTTCACCACCGGGTATACATACAGACAAAGTAAAATCCTCTGCTAATTCAGAACCCCATTTTGATTCAGTCCCAAAATCACGTAATTCTAAACTCATGCGTTCATCTTGTGTTGTACGTACAGTTCCGGTGAAAAAAAAAAGCCTTTTTTCGTTATATCGAGGGTCGTAATAACAACCATAGAAAAATTCAGTTATCTTGAAAACTAGTGGACGGATTTTCATCAAACATGACTGAAATACTTATTAGATTATCTACTGTATTTCTACCTTTATTAAATACTACGTTAACTGACCGAAATTAATTGGCCAAGCGAGAAAAACTTAATCTCTGATGATATCTCGCAAACTAGTGGACGTATTTTCACGCAACAAAGACTGAATTGCATATTACATTTTTCTGCTTAATATTGCGTGTCATACGTATAGAAATATAGCATACATGATAACAATTAACAATAAATCCAGTATTTGTGTTATTCAAATCTAGTTGTTTATGTGGTATAGTATTAGTTATCAATTCGTGTTGCTCGCTCGGCTAATTATATTTGGCTGGTTACCATTACATGTAATACTCATAGAAATGTAGCTTATATCATAATAAGCAACCCAGTTTTTGTTTCATTCAATTCTTACCAGTAGTTTTCGATATATCAACATTTTAGTTCAGAGTCACGTACATTAATCTAGCAACTTCTTCCGTATACCGAAGGCGTTTTTTTTTACCGCTACTGTACATAGTTTTATCCAGTGTACGTGCAGTATTTAAATTACCAGTTCCACTTAACTGCTATAAGGTGATTGCCTTTTTTCCCAATTAGCTAACATGAAATCACGGTTAAATCACATGTTAAATCACGGTTTGTTGTTAGACAAGGGGTAACCACATGCAAACTTCTTGTTAAAAATACTACAGGTACATAAATTACAGAAAAATTCCTAAAATTTATTAAATATAAAAGGAACAAAATAATCGTGTTAAAATACATTGAGTAGGCCAGATCCGGCTCTCAATATCATACACTACATGAGCTTCAGAGGAATGTCGGTGGGCCTGAGTTGCGGAAGGAGATCACTCCCCAAATTCCTCAACTGGGATGGAGCTCCCCTAAAATTTTACCTCGATTTTGTTTCGACAGTACGGTAGCAAAAAAAAAATCGTAAACTATGAGTGGTTGGAGAGCGGGGAATTGCATGATTGTCTTTTGTGGGCACAGACACCCCTGAGCATAAAATAGGTGCAGAATAAGGCTACATTTATAAAATGAGGACGCTCCTAGACTTTGTACAGAATTCTAGCCAATTCAGTAAGTTTTTAACAGTTGTTTGGGAGCTACATACTGTAAAAAGCTTTACATAGAGTTTTGACGCTGTGTTTAAGGAAAGTGATTCACTGAAATTATTAACATCTCAGTTGAACCTATTTGTATAGTCTTGCACTTGATGGCTCTTATTACTGCAGCCTTAGCAAAATCCATAATGAGACTAGTTTTTAATAAGAAGCGTTGTATTACTACACTTTTTTTCATAATATCTCTACTGAAGTACATTGCACCATTGCAAATTGTATAATTTTTGTGTTTTGGTTTTGAATAGATGACATATGAACTAAATTCTTACATGTTTTTTTCCCAGATTGCCTTTTTTCCCGTTGGAAGTTAATGTAACGGACTGTGCACCAGTTACAGGTGCAAAGCTTGACATTGTAAGTACTCGGAATAACGCTTTTGGTACATGGCAGATAGCAAACTTGTATTCAGGCTACAAATGCTCTTGCACCAGAGAGTGCATGCATCTATCTTTCAATGAAAAACTTGTATCCAGCATGAAGTATAAAGATAAATCAGTCATAACTGTCGAATATAAGGATCCTAATGAAACATTCATGAAAGAAAGACTGATCTATGAATTCATAGACTTGCTCTGCGACATAGGGGGTAATTCATCCCTGTGCTTAGGTCTTTCACTTCTGTCAGTTTTTCAGTTTGCTACAACTGCAGTCATTCTCATTAAAAAGCGAAAGGAACCAACGTTTTCTACGACTGATCCTCTGTTTTGCAAAGTTTCTAAAACCTATAGAAAGATTCGGAAAACTATAGAAATTAAACCCGAAGAAACGAAAAGACGTTCGTATTATGTACTTAAAGCCTTTTGTGTCGCAGCATGTGTGGTTATTTTGTCGTACACCGTTTTCAATAGAATTTCATTCTATTTTCAAAATCCACTCAGATTGGTAGTGGATGTTTCGTTTAATACTACTTTGGAAACTCCAACGTTAACTGTTTGCCCGGGAGATCCAAATATCACAGAGCTGCAGAAAGAAGTTGCAAGAAGAAAGAATGTCAGCAATTACTGTGATATCAAGCTGTGGGAATTGATTGAATTACCGGGATATACTGTGGCTGACCTCTGGGAAAATCCGAATGTAAGTAGTAAATAATACATTACAAGGTAAAGCATTATCGAAGATAATAGTATACATTAAAGACTGGCCCTGTGAGAAAACAAGTTGTACTAACCTCAGTACAAAAGAAATGACTACCACACCGAGTAAAACTTGCACCCAGGACCTCCCTTTTAATTGCCGATCACTCTAATTCATTATCGGTTACACCTGAGCTAAGAGGCTGTTTTTCTCTTTGTTTATATACATGTGACCTTAAATAACATACATTGAGAAAGTATGAATACATTCTAAGCTTGGGGGGAGCCTATAGCCAGGTGTCCACCCCAGTGTGACATCTGGTAGTGTTCTTGGTTTCCAGTTAAGGTAGTATAGTTCATTTCGTTGGTTCTTAAGTAGTGTACGCAAGGGTTGGGTATACCAATATTCCCAGATAACCAATATACCCCGATACCAATATAATCAGATACACCTGTACAAACTCTCTAAACCCTATAGGGTTTAGAGAATTTGGGCTGAGGGATCTATCTGTGCATATAAATATGCTAGGGAGGTAATTGCTAATTCAGGCAATCGTCCCTCCAAGGCACCAAGGGTTTCATTTGTAAATATTAAATTTTTTAGTTCTCCGACATTATTTTTATATTCAAGCTGCCCATGAGACTCTCGATGGACGTGATACGGTTAGTTCCCAGGATTGTCTAAGTGGATGCAAACAAAAAGCACCAGGGCGTCATAATATTTAAAAAAAAAAAAAAGGGAAAAAAAGCCCACTCATATTCCCTTTCATCCACGTATTCGTCCGGTTTTCTTTTTGATAGTCTATATTTGTCTTTTAAGGAATCTTTGATGCTAGGTGACATGCCAGTTTTGCTACGTTTTTAGACGGATTAGGGTTGATTCCGAAACGTTGTTTTGTTTTATTTGAGCACTTTTAGCCTTTTTTTTTTAAGATTATAGTCTCTAAGTGGAGTGGATAAGATCCTGGCAACAGGCAGTAGAAGAGCGTGATTTTGACCTCCACAGCTTCTTATTACTTTTCCTAACAAACTTTAATACTCGCCTGCTACGAGATCTATCGATCCGTGTATCTACAGCTAACAACGAGTTAGTGTTTTGCTCAGTTTGAGAAGATTTACAAAGTGTTTTATTCTGTCGGCTCCGAAATTTCGAATTTATTCAGAGAAACGTTGGGGAGACATAAGAAGACAGGGCTACAATGAGTCCGATTCACTTTTAGTCACGTTTTTTTTTAGGTTTGGCCTTATTTGCACTTGATGCATATTCAAAGTTTACTAGGCATGAAAAGTTATTTTCAAGTTACGCTAAATACTATTTCTAGTTCGTAATCATTTAGCACATTATGTCAACTAATGCGACTTACATTTTGGTAGCTCCATTCTTCAATGAATGCCACACTGGAATCCCAAGGTTCCACACTTCATGCCTAAAAATGGCTGATAGGTCTCTTCATATATTTCCATAAAAGTCCGTCTTACTGCCATGAGTTTTAGTTTACCCCCCCCCCCCCAAAAAAAAAAAAAAGAAACGAGACCAACTTAAAAAACCTAAGTTCGTAAAACTTCGGTAAACGCACGGCAAAAAAAACCAATCATGTAGGCAAAAACAACCACTGTGTACAAGTGTTGATATAAATCTTTCTTGCCCGGTGCTGGGGGACTACAAAAGTGGGCATGCCCCCGGTGATAGGAAAACTGTCCCACTTATTAGGCATATTCTGAATTTCCTAGATAACTAAAAATGTCTTAATAAACTTTCGTTAACAATAATTACGAGCCTAATCACTCAAGTGTAGTGTTAATCCAAAAAATACAGGCTAAATAATACGTCATCCCTAACATGTGACAAAAAACAGTCTCAATAATAAAGCTATATTCCACCCTGCTCTTGTTGCTACTTATATTTTCTCAATGACAGTCTTTAATGCATTGTTTGCTTACACCATCTGTAACTATTCGTTTACTCCCTCCGACTGTTTTTTAAACTATACAAATGTAATCTAGTTTGGACATCCATAAAACACACAATCACTAAAACAGTTGGCATCACTTTCACAGCTATGAATTAAATCGTGTAATGCGTTTATGAATTCTTGGATACAGACCACTGAGTCAGCTAGTTACCATTTTTAAGCAGACCTGTCAGGTTTAAATAAAAAAAAATTCAGGTAACTACATATGATCACTGTAGCAGACTCCCAGGGCTGTACCGAAGTTTGAGGATGATATATTTCCTGGTGAACTCATGATTCTCAAAACTAGTTGTGACAATCATACCAGTGCAGACAAGAAAGCACATCAATATGGACTTGGCAAACACTACTCAGGAGTTTGGGAAATGCTGGAAGTCTCCCAGTGGACCTAGAAACTGAAGCAATTTCAAGAGTTATTTATGGATTCCCGAGGGCAGGTTTACTTAGTATCAAGTAGGTTTCTGTAGTTTTTTCTTAGGTTTTTTTCAAAACGGCAATTTTCGTAAAAACTTAATTGTGGCCTACTAAATACAATTAACAAACTTTACATGAATGTTAGATGACATTTATGCATTAAGAACCATACGTTTAAATCATTGGGATGGAGGGTTAACCCAACAATCTCTACTAGTGAGAATCATATCGAAATCAAAATGTTGGAGAGAAGGCGTGAAAAGGTTGACATTTCTGTTTTCCCGATTTTGTTCGAAAATTTGATGACACTTTGCTTTTTTGTTCGTCTGCTGTTTCTATCATTTTACATGTTTCGTACTGCCTTCCACTTTTTTCCAAGTTTAGCCTAATTTTATTAGGGCGGTGTGAAAAGGTTGCAAGTTGCACAACTCCCCCAAGATATTTTTCTATACTGTGAATAAGTTTGGCACTAAAGACTTAGCTGTCAACGCGTCAAAAACCTCACTCCATCCCCATATATTTTCAGGGCCTGCTACTAGCAAATGAAACAGCCAACTCAAGTTTGCTAAGTTTTAATTTAGCTAAAGGTGTAGTATTTCACGAAGTTAAGTTAGTGATACAAAAGTTTAAAAAAATAAAAGTTGCACCCTTGACAAGGAGCCCTTGACAAGGTGTTTCTGCATAGATTTTGTTAACGCTTCTGCAAGTTTTGCAGAAGCACTACTTGTATCAAGAACAGCTGACTTAATTTTCAGTTTTTTCAGCTATACGTAATTTGATGAATTTGAGGAAAACATTAAAAAAAATCAGCCGACAACCACAAAATACAGCAAGAAAAATGGTAACCCGTTACAACAGCGAAAATCATGCATAAAAATAGATTCGGTAAAATTTGGTAAGCCTTCGTTTCACTGAGTTGACATGACTGTGACTCGTAACAATCGACTCAGGCTCACTGAACCCATCTCTGCACTGTCAGTGATCTTTGTGATTTTCCCTGTTATGTTGTTACAAAACAACACTAATCCGTCCTGGATTGATAGATATTTTTAATCAGCACCCATACGAGAGAAAAAAACTTATTTCCTCACAATAGTCACAATTTCGTAAAGAATAAGAAATACAGAAGAAACGTAAAAAAAAAAATTTAACACTCGTTCATAACCCAGCTTACTGGAAGCTTAAAGTTATACTTAATGTACGACTCTCATTCACTATACTTAAACTGTAACTTATACATCAAGGATCGCGGTAGCGGTCCGTATGTAAGCCTCCGCAAAAAGTTTGAACTTCCATGTTAAACGTCAAACTTTGACCTCCTATAGTTTCGCCTTGAATTTACTTAGAGCAACAAAATTCTGTATTTGGGGTTGTGTCGTAACTATTTCACTGCATTGCAAATTTTAACGACAACAATCGGACCGTTCGGCGTCCCCAGTACGGCCATTTCTTGTTGTTGTTGTTGTGACTCTGCCCTCACCTGATGATTGAACCACTGAACCGATTTTCAAGATCGTATACCTTAAAACGTAGGTATGGACCAGGCCTAGGGCCTTCCACATGCTATTTTAATATAAATACAATATTCTGGTGACGGAAAGCCAAATGGGCTAGAAACTTTGCTCTCACTTCGAGATCGAACCAATGAACCGATGTTTAATTTCTATAGCTTAAAATGTAGGTTTTATCACCGACCGGGGCCTTTTGAACGCGATTTTCATGTGACTGCAGTATTCTCGTCGGCAGTGCATTTACTTTTAAGGAGCACTAGGCAGAAATCATTAAGTGGAGTACACAAATTCTTGCAAATCCTGCTAAAAGCATGAAATTTGGTACATAAGTCGTTCTTAGCAGTAGAAATCGATTCATCCATGAAACCCCAATGATATACACCCCAAGGGCCCCAAGCGTCCCCCTGTGCCCACTCCCTGAGGCTTGATCAACAAATTCTTGCAAATCGAGCTAAAAGCTTGAAATTTGGTACACAAGTCATATACAAATCGAACAAGACATGGAATCCCCATGAAATCTGCCCGAAGGGTCCTTAGTGACCCATGGTTCCCCCTCACGAAGGTTTGACCAATACATTTTTGAAAATCGATCTAAAAGATTGAAATTTGATACACAAGTCATTCTTGGCAGTAGAAATCGAACAAGTTATGGAACTCCCATGAATTACCCGAAAATGGCCCCCAGCACCCCCTGTGATCCTCTCATTGAGATTTGACCAACAAATTCTTGTAGATCGAGCATGAAATTTGGCACACAAGCCCTTCTTAGCATTACAAAATACCAACCTTGGAACCCCCCCCCCCACGAAATTCTCCAATGGCCCCCCTTCCCCAGCACTTCCCTGTCCCCTCCCGAATGCTTGACCAACAAATTATTGCAGATCGAGTGAAACGCTTCAATTGTGGTACACAAGTCATTCTTAGCAATACATCGAACCAGCCATGAAATCCCCATGAACTATCCCCAAGCCCCCCCCCCCCCCCCCCCCTACGCGCCCCCTCCCTGTGGCTTGACAACAAATTATTGCAAATCGAGCTAAAAACATGAAATTTGGTACACAAGTCATTCAAAGTACTACAAAATGAACTAGCTATGGAACCCCCTCGAGATAATCTACAAGGCACCACAACGGCAACCCTCCCCCTCCCATGCTCCCTACTTGACGCCTGACCAACAATTTCTTGCAGACAGTGCTAAAAGAATGAAATTTGGTACAAAAGTCATTGTTAGCAGTAAAAATGAAACTGGCTATCGAACTCCTGCGAAATCCTCCAGGCCCTCTCAGTGCATCCCCCTATTCCCACTCCATGAGGTTTATACTCGAAATTCTTGTTGATCGTACTGGAAGCATGCATTGTGGTACACCAGTCATTCTTAGCAGTAGAAATTGAACCAGGCATGGATCCCCATGCAGTACCACCACCGCCCCCCCCCCCCCCCCCTCCTGCAAACTCCCATTAAGCATCAATGACCAACCAATTCTTGCTGAATGTACTCAAAACATGTATTGTTGCAGTAGAAATCGAACTGCATTACGGAACCCCATGAGATACACCCAACCCCCGGTGTTTCCGTGTGTCCTCTCCATGAGGCTGATGATCAACAAATTCTAGTTCCATTTGTACTGCTAAGAATGAGTTATTTACCAATTCATGTTTTAGCGGATCAGCAAGAATTTGTTGATCAATAACCATGGTGAATGTGGTGGGGGACAGGAAGGGACCTTAGGGGGTATCTTGAGGGATTCCATCGCTAGCTTGTTTTATATGCTAAGAATTAACACGTACACCAAATTTCATGGCTTTTAGCTCGATGTTCATTATTAGCCCAAATTCTAGCCGGTAACAGCTGTGCTACACTTGGAGATCGAACCAATGAACGGATGATCGAATTTTACAGTATAAAACATGAGTATGAAGAAGGCCTATATCCTTTTGAAAGCTATTTTAATGTGACTGCAATTATTGGTGTTCTTCTTGTTGTGTAGAATTTGCTCTCACCAAGAGATCAAACCAAAGAACCAATTTTAAATTTTTATAGCTTAAAATTGAGTATTAAAAAGGCTGTCTAATAACAGTTATTTTAAGGGATTACAGTATTCTTTTGTGCGTTATTCTTGCTGAAACAAGAAAAAAAATGGATATAAGTATTAAAAAACGCTTAAGTGTATAAAAAACCTTAAAAAAACTTAAGGCAGTAAAAAACTTGAAAAACTTAAAGCCCTACAGAAAAAGATATTACAAAAAGACATGTAAGCCATTAGCGTCTGACTAATATGTGTAAAAGAATCTCCAGCGACCCAAAAAACATGCTGGAGCTTACATGTCTTACAAGCTGGAGCTGGAGCTGATGGCTTACATGTCTTTTTGTAATATCTTTTCCGTTAGGGCTTTAAGTTTTTTTTAAAGCTTACATCCGTATTTTTTTACGCTTAAGAGTTTTCTAATACTAATTCCTTATTATGAGTATGATTTTTTTTTTAACAGGCTGCAAGATATTATAAATTCACCAACTTCGAACTGGTTCAACTATATGATGGAGTATGCATTGATTTTACAGATGGTAAGTTGTGGGAAAGAAAATCGTTAACATTCACATATTAAAATACATAACATAAAGCTGAAATATGCGGCCAAGAACCAATCTTGATAGACAAAAACCTAACCTAACACACCCCCCCTCCCATCCGGGAATTTTATACCACCTATGTGAATCGACTCTTGGTAAAACATAGTACAGTAATACGGATGTTGGATTACAAATAAAGTATGAAAAGGCTGTTAAAAAAAATCTTTGAACATTAAAATAGGGGCTATGTAATAAAGCCAACTTTGCAGCAGCCCGTCCCCAAAACTCGGGGTGCCAACAGGGAGATACTGCGAGCAGTAACTCCTTAACTAGGAAGGGGGAATTTTATTCAAATGTGATCTGCCTGTCGAAGACAACCGTGTGTGCGTACTTGATGGATATACGGTAAAGCATGGTTTTAGCAACCTACCAGATACATTTGGAGATTTTTCAAAGAATGTCAAGATGGCCGGCTCCATTGTCGCCTCGGCAAAATTCGCCTCCGACTGTTAAGTCATTTAGCTTGGTATTGACAATCGCAATTTCGACATCCTGTTTTTAATCAAGTGTGTAAGGATCCAGTGCTTCAGTAGAGGCTATCCTGTTAACTGTGAGTTGTTCTGAATGGCTTTTATGACCAGTTTTAGCTGGGGTGAAGTCCTCGTAATTTTCGTACACCGTGGTAAGAAGCCGTTTGAATGTGGAGAGTGTGGAAAGTTATTTGGAAGATGGTGTGATAGTAGAAATAAGAAGTACCTAAATGAAGAGCTTCATAGACGTATGCAAGCGCATGCCATCCTAAGAGATCCATCAGTGAACTTCACCGGCTGAAGAAATTGTAAACTGCACTTTTCACTTATCTTTATTTTTTCCTAGTATATTGTTGATATATATATGTTCCTGTGCATAACTAATGATGCCCACTTAATGTACCATGTCGTACAATTAAAAGCAATTTGATTTGATTTAATTTTTAACACGGCTCGAACTTGTGCCCTGTGGAAAGAAACCATTTGATTGTGGCGAGTGTGGAAAGTTTCTTGCAGTCAATTAATGTTTGGCACATCACCGCACTTGTACACAGTGGGAACAAACCGTTTAAATGTGATGAGTGTGGAAAGTCTATTACGCAAAAAAAATAAGATTAACGCTGCACATCTGCGCACATAGTGGAGAAAAAAAAAAACGTTTATTTGTAAAGAGTGTGGAGTGGAACGTCTTTTGTGCTCACTTGATATTAAAAACGGCACGAATTTGGACACAGTGGAAAGAAACCATTCGAATGTGGTGAGCGTGGAAAGTCTTTTGCAGATTTGTGTAATAAAACACGGCACGAACTAATACCCAGTGGAAAGAACCTCGTCGAATGTGATGAGTGTGGCGAGTCTTCAGCGGACAACTGTAATTTAACACGACGCAAACGTGTGTGAAGTGGAAAGAAACAGCTTGAATGTGGTGAGTGTGGAAGATCATTTACGGTCAATTGTAATACAACACGACTCGAATTTGGACACAGTGGAAATCACCACTTGAATGTTGCGCATGTGGAAGTCGCTTGCACTTTAAGTGTGGCGAGTGTGGAATGGCTTTAGCATGAAACTAATGATAGACGTCGCATAAACGGGTCCCCCCCCCCGTTCTTTTGAAATTACCATGTACATGACTTTCTGCATCTGCTGACAGCCTTTCCATTTCGAACTGTTATTTTGTGGCCATCGACGAAACAACTTTTAAGCATACTTAGTATTATTTAGTGCAGAAATCTCCATCCCATGAACAATGACGGCACAAAATTCTCCACCTGGTTCTACAGAACGACAGATCACATCCAGATTGGGTAGACGGGACACTATACTTTATGACACAAATTCTACCCCTACTTCTCACTCGCCAAATCGCCAAGCCTACAATGGTAATGATGATGTCATTGATAAGTTGGACCATTCATTAAAGATTCTAAAGAAGCTTGATACTTTTGGCTTGAGAAAGATCTAGACCTTTGTGATATCAACTGTAAGTTGTCATTGACAGCGTCCTATTCCGATCTAAAAGCACAATTGAATAGTATTCATGACGTTTTTGTTGCGGAGTTCCATAAGAGTCTGTCGGACCTCAAGATTGAAATGATGGACCACAAAAACTCACTGTTCGGCGACCTTTCAAGCAAATTTTCATCCAAAAATCAGGAGGCAGATGTTGAAAACTCGCGGAGTATTGCCAACCACTCAAGCACGGACGCCGTTATCTGTACATTCATTTTTTCAATGGGTCAGAGGGGTGAACTTCGTCTTTTATCTTCGCTCCTCGAGAAACAGGAACAGACAACTTTCGGATCCAGCTCCAGCACTAAGCCTTTGGAAGAGACTCCCAGTCTAGTGACACAAGAAAATATCGTCCCACCATTCGTGACAGTGCGCCGTACAAAAGGGATAAACGTAATAAGCCCAGCACGTCAAAGGCTAGCCCTATACATAACTTGGCAGCTGCTACAGGTACGATCTCTGATCCAGAAATCGTGCAAAGGTCGCCTGTGCATCTCCCAGGCATCCAAGCAATTTGTGACATACGCAATAAGGAATTCAATCCGACTACACAACGTGAGAAGCACCGACTTACCACCACCAAAGAAGTGTATTTACGGAATCCAATCACAATCTTCGGGGATTCCCACGTCCTCTCATTCCGCTGCAGAACCCACGATGGCTCGAGGACATGGACTTGGCCTGAGGCTACTACACAAACCATTTTAGGTCAAACACCAACAGTAGTTGCTGAGGCTCACCCCGACTCTGATTTTGCTCTTTGTGTGGGCTCGAATGACCTAGCCATGGAGCCCCGAAACCGAATTACGTTCCACATCGGCAAGATTGTTGGTGAAATACGCAAAGTGCGCACTGCTGCACGTATCTCAGTAGTGGGAATCTTTCCACGGCTACTCAAAATACATCGTGAACTTGATATCAAGATTGTCCACACAAACCTACTTATTACGAACTTGTGTACGGAACTACATGTGAACTTTGTGTCAATAGACGAACATATTTGTACCCACAACACATTGGTTGCGAGAGATGGTATCCATCTAACGCCAAGCGTAAAGTTCTTCTACAGTAAGAAATAATCAAACTTCACACACCGACCTCAAAAGTGCATCACTAACAGGGAATATTCCCAACCATGGTTGTCTTACAAATCAGTACACAGGTTTATCGTGTCTACTTTTAAATGCCCGTAGTGTTTGCTCACTTTCAAGCTATTTTGGCAGGGGACAAATACGATGTCATCCTAGTGGTTGAGACTTGGCTGGATCACTCGACGACCGATGCCATGCTTGTCAGCAATTATAATTATCAAGTTTCTTG
>JAHWFP010227511.1:21361-39118 GCA_023313725.1 Lithobius niger
GGCGGGTGTTATAGCCCTCTTTAGGCCATTTATTTGAGTGGCGACTAGTGTTGCTGTTGGGGGTGTCGAAGGACTATCTGTCTGCTGCCCCCTCCATAATCTAAATTTTGTCTTGGGTATTTGCCAAATAGCCATTGCGATGTGGCCATTGAATCTATGTGTCATTACTTGATTAATTCTGTCAGTTCAACTTACTCAAACATTATTTTGAGTGATTACAACCTCTCTTCTGTTGCCTGGCCGACGCGTACCACCACGGACCGGCGCCATCGGGAAATTCTATTCGAAACTGCAAGTTTAGCCATGCGTCAACTTGTTGACTTCCCTACTAGAGGCACAAATATTCTGGATTTTATCTTTACCGAGAATGACTGACTTGTATATGACATACACCAATTGCCTAGTCTGGGTACAAGTGACCATGACATGATCAAGTTCAAAGTAAACTGCACTCCTTCGGGCCCAAAACCAGGCATTGGTATCCTGGGCAAGATTGATTTTGATGAACTTCGGAGACGTCTATCGGGAGTAGATTGGCCTACTCTTATTACTACATCCTGCCCTGATGTTGAAAGTGCGTGAACTGCTTTTTACCAATTTCTTCGTGACACAGTTGCTACTTGTAAGTAAAAATGTCCATGTTCGGAAATTAAATTCGGCACCATCCCTGCCATCTTCAAAAAAAAATGGGTAAACAAAAGTTGTTGGCATGGCAGGCCTTCAAAGGTAGTCCATCTATTTTAAACAAACAGAAATTCATTACCCTAAAGAGCAAATACGGTTCAGCAGTCGATGATTTGCACAACCAATGTGATGCTGCTACTATTCGTGATGGCTCCTTATCTAGCCTGTTCCGTCGATATAACTCTAAGACTCGCTCAGCGCGCACTTTACCCCCACTTAACATCAACGGCAATTTAATCATGGGAGACCTAGAGAAGGATGACATTTTAAATCAAGCCTTTGTATCAAACTCGGTTTATGACAATTATGTTCTTCCAGTTCTACATGGGTCTGAACATATGGGTGCAAAAGGTGAACGACTTTGTAATATGGAAGTTACATGTACACAAGCCATCGGGGGGGTTTGTCAAGAATTAAGCCAAGCCACTCGATTGGTCCGGACGGCTTCTCGGCTTTCTTTTATAAAGAAATCAGCAAGGCTATTTCACCAGCTCTAACAATTATTTTTAATTTATCTTTTTTTTCACACACTCTACCGTCCATGTGGCATACTGCAAATATTTTGCCAGTTTTTAAGAGTGGTGACGCGTCTGATCCAGCTAACTACCGCCCGATTGCACTTACTGTGGTCCCATATAAAGTCTTGGTTGACCTTAGTACGGGACAATCTAATGTACTTCATGTCACAGCGCACTCTGTTGGATCGTGACCAGTTCGGCTTCTTGCCGGGCCGGTCGGCGACACTTCAACTATTATTGGCACTTGATCACTGGACTAATGCACTTGATTTGGGGGTACCTACGGATATTATCTATTTCGATTTCAAGAACGCATTTGAGACCGTGGTACACTCAAAACTACTCTTTAAACTATCTAGTAATAGCGTTGATGGAAATTTGCTGGCTTGGATCAGGGACTACTTGTCCAATCAAACACAATCAGTTGTCATTGGATCTGCTAAATCTTCGAGGTCAAGGATCATAAGTAGGGTTCCACTGGGTTCCATGTTGGGACCACTGTTGTTTGTGATATACATTAATGATCTGAAGCCAACAACTGTTTGGGACGACAGACCCTGCTTTAAATTTGCGGATGACGTCAAATCAAGTTCAAAAATTATTAATTTCCTGGAGGTTTTTTTTTTACAATCAGACATCGACACAATACTTAATTGGTCCACGACTTGGCAGCTCCCTTTATCACAGGGTAAATGTGGTGTCCTACATGTCGGTGATTCCAACCCTGACTTTCTTTACCATTTGGATTCTCACCATTAAATTCCTTGACCATGGTGAAAGACCTTGGTGTTTGGTTGACCAAGGATCTTAAAACATCTCTACATTGCGCGAAGATCTCTGCTCTGCCATATCGCCGTCTGGCTTTTGTGAAACGTTGCTTTGCAAAATCTTCTGTTGCTAATCTGGTCTGGTCCTTTAAGGTGTATGTTCGTGCAATACTGGAGTACGCAAGCCTAGTTTGGTCACCGTACCTCCTTAAAGACATTGATTGTATTGAGGCGGTGTAATGACAATTCACACGTGGTATACCTGGTCTCCGGGAGGTCTCTCATATTGATTGCCTGTTCCGGCTTGGCCTACAGTCCTTGGAGCTACGCCGTCCCTGGACAGATTTAACTCTGACTTTTAAAATTGTTAGGGGTTGTTGTCTGTCGACGTTCCACTTTTTGATGCTTCAACGTCTACCCGTACTTGAGGTCACTCCCTAAAGCTTTCTGGTGGTATTCCACATACTGAGATTAGAAAAAACTTCTTCGCTCATCGAGTGATCGAGCCATGGAACTCGCTTGGTGAGGACACAGTGTCCGCACCCTCTGTCTCTGCCTTCAGACGCTTGGTCACCAGGCAACCCCTCCATAAATTTCTAAAACGAGCAAACTAACGTAACCATCTTTTGGAACGGCATTAGTGGCCTCAAGCCATGCCTGTCTCCTTGTCCTTCGGGCTAAACTGATTATTATAAATCATAGATCGTTTTAATTAGTTTGTTTTTATGATGTTTTATGGAGCTTTTATTATTATTAATTTTATTATGTATTTGTTTTTTTAATTTATTGTTGTTTTTAAGTAATGACAAATCCCACTATCTGGGTGTTTTAGTTTATAGTATTCACCGTAGCATACAATTTTTTAGCACTGTTTATACTTTTTAATTGTACAGCATCAATTTGGGCCTTTTAACACTTTTCACGCCCTTCCCATGTCCTGCACGTTTGGCGATGCCATCGGGGGCCTTTGAGTCCCTGGCAGGTCTAACCTTGGTGGTACGGCATTCGTGTCCCCAAACCTCTTACCATCATCATTCCTTGGCCGTTTTATGTACACTGTATTTACATGTAATTGTAGCTGGCTGTTAGTGACTCCCCAGTCGTTGCCAGACCCGTTGCTATCGCAACAAATATTATTATTATAAACCTTTCTCAAGTTTACCGAACGCCAAAGAGTAGACTTTTTAACTGACACATACAAAGAAAATGCCATAAAATCTTTTGAACGTCATCGAAGAAGCACGTCGAAGACTTTCCTGATAAATGGCCAAAGGACAAAGGTTCCTCGTGATTGGGCTCATCCTTAGTGAGTGATGCACGGACAATTATGCAAAACAACGCAAAATGTGGACAATATTTGTTTTTTTTTGTTCATGACGAACAGTGTATCCATAATGAAGATGGTGAAACGACCAAATGGACGTTAGAGGAAGGACTAAGTTCAAACCACTAAGAGGCGGACGCCAGAATAAATTTGAATTGCATCCATGCAGAAAGACTACCTGATGATACGAGAATAATCGTAAGATCACCTCATACTGATGTATTCGTCTTGTTGGCTAAGTATTCTGAAGAAATTAGTCGCTAAGTGAGATTTGAAACAGGTGATGGCAGCAAACGGCGTTGCATAGGTATGAGTTTAGTAACGACCGAACTAGATGCTGAAATGTATAATGCACTCGTATCACTACATGCATTCTCTGGCTGCGATGCAACCAGTTCATTTGTCAGGGATGGAAAAATAACTTTTTTGATTAAAATGAAGAAGTTTCCAAACTATGTCCCTGCATTTGTCTGACTCGGAAAGGATCTGCATATTTCAGATTGACTTGTGAAACATCTGGAACAATTTGTTTGCGCTCTGTATGGAAAACCTACATCGTCAGACGTCAACCAAGTGAGATACGAGTTGTTCAAGCAGAAATTCCTTCCAAAGTCTGCTTCTACACATTAATCATTTACTGAAGGCATTGATCTCAGCCTTCTGCCACCGTGCAGGGCATCACTTTCTATGCACGGGGAACGGGCTGATTATCAAGCTTTACTTTGGAATAATGCTCATATAGATTTATGAAACTGTTCCTCATCCTTTATGCGTGGTTGGATGCTAACTGGGGATGGCGAAATAGAGTTTGAGTCGTTTAAACGTGAAGCCTTGCCAATAGAGCTAACTGATATACTGGTAAATTGTACAGAAGGAACAGAAGGTTTTGAATTGATAGATGATGACGTGGAGTTTCACAATATTAATGACATAATTTTTGAAAATGACAGTGGAAACGAAGAAGACTAAAAGTAGTTTGATGGTCTTGGTTAGACGTTTTCAGAAACGTGTCAGTATGCCACGTTGGATTTTACATAATGTAAACCCTTTTCTTTAGGCAGTTACTAGGGGAAGAATAATTAGTGGTTTAACAATTGCATAGCATTACACATAATTCTATTTAGTATGAAAACAGTAACTGAATTCCACTGGTAATGAATCTTGGGTGTCATTCAAACTTAACGATATTAAAGGTCGATAAGATCAGTTCACTATGGTTTATTTTGCATACGTTACAAGTTGTCCAACAACTGTATTCTCATTTAAAGGCTTACAGGGCCCATGGACTATAAAACCTAATGCACACTCTTACATCATCCACCAATTCACAAGCATATGTAGGCAGTAAAATTGACTTTCAAATAAATTTTTAGAAAATACGTAAATGTAAGCAGTAATTATGCTGAATTACGAATGGTACTGAGCGACAACTGAATATGTACTTTGTATGCGCAGTACACTCAACGATTATTAAGTCATATAAGATCAGTATTTCGTGCTTGTTTGTTTAACCAATTTTTGGTCAAAATGGCGTTGATTTTTTTAACATTTTATTGTACTCAGGACGATTCATAAACACGAATGGAAATGTCAACTTCCGTATTAAATGTGTTCCAGCAAGTGATGGTGCTTCGTCGTACTCTTGTCTCTCTTTGTGGAATTTGTGGTCACTCTGAAGTACTCGGTTATATTATCAAGCGATAGTATCACGTGATATTAATGACTTGATATCATGAACAAATCGGTTTTAAACAGTTTTAGCATTAATTTTGTTTTTATTGTGTACGTGGCTATGTATTAACTGGTAAATAACATTTGTGTTCTATTGAGCCGACTCCTGTTATGAAACTTTATATGACCTTTAGTCTACATTGATTAAGCGTTTTTTTTTTTAGGTAGGCTGTCAGTGACTATTCATTCCTTGCTTGACCTGTTGCTCAAGCAACAAACTTGTGTTATTATTAATAATATTGCATATTGTTATTATATTTTATTATTATTATTATTTTATTATTATCAGGCGAGTGGTCGACGGTATTTGTGCTTCGGTAAATTCGATGAATTAGACATTGAAAAACTCGGAAAATTGTTCGATGGAGGCAGATATCAAGTCAAGTATGCAGCAGTGAGACGATAGAGATATTTTTCATTACATTCTACCCAGGAGAAACTGGTATTTTTTACGTTGAATGTGTGAGGTAATGACCGATTACACGGGAGCTGCCTTATGATCCTGTCCATAGAGCTGGTACAAGTGACGTCACGTGTGATATTGTAAGAACAAGTGGAGTCACGTGTGAAAATTTAGTCCATGCAAAAATGAAGTCAAGATGCCAAGATTGTGAGAACATTGTCAATTATTGAAGGTTCATATATGACACGTAGCAACTGTAAGGGAAAGTATCATCATGAATGTTGTGGACTCGCGGAAAAAAAGAAAAAAAAAGAGAGGACGTGCAAAAGATGTCGAAAATCAAAAACGTCATTTTAAACATAGCCGAAAATGACGAGAACCGAAACAAGAATTTAGAAGAGGCAAGAGACGAAGCCTCAATAAATGAAAAAAGGCTAGATGACATTGTGGAATCAAAAAAAAATTTGGGAGGGATGAACTTCATTGAAAAAACTACGAATAAATAAAAGAAAAAAAAACATAGAACTTAAGAAAGAACAACTAAAACCTAAAAAAAGACTACAAGCAAATGAAAATAAAACGGATAAAATAAGCAAGATAGATCGGAGTCACAACTGAAATGAAGACGATAATAACAAAAATGCAACAAAATCAGAGTGAGCTGGATCAATATAGAAGCAATAAATACGTGGAAATCTACGGAGTAGACACCGATGAAGATTTGAGGAATACGGTACACCGACTAGTAAATGGATTGAATAAACAAAACTTTCAAGACATGCACATAGATAGGGCTCACAGACTGCCAAATAGAAGCAAGATAAAAACGGAAACGATCGTAATACAATTCAAAAGTCGAGAATATCGTGACGCCTGGCTGATAGGAAAACAACGACGAATCACAAAGAATGACATCTACCAGAACGGTTATGAAACTAAAATATATGTAAATGAACATCTTACCCCTTTTTATAAAATGCTCATTTGGAAAACGAAATTAAGTTTAATTAAGTTTATTTGATTTAGAAAAGGAAAAATCCATTTAAGAAAAGATGAAAAGGAAAGACAAATGCACATCATAAAAAGTGAAGAGGACTTTTTTAGAATCAACGATATGGGAAAATTGGAGAAGAAAGTGAATTTATTAATGACATTTACGAAAACTTTGAGGAACTGAAGCATGGTTTTGTGACACCCAGCAACAAGTAGTACATAAGATGCTTCCAGGTAAACATCAGAAGTTGTAAAAAATTGAAAGGGATGTTATCACAATTACTGAAACCCTGAAAGAACATGAATTGCTTTTTTTTAACATAGATAAATATGAGAGGACGGGGGTTTGTAGGAAAACTCAAAATGGTGGCGGATTATGATTTTTATTAAAAAGAGGTAAATTCAAAGAAGTGAAATGTAAAAATACAAACATATCTGCGAATGATGGTATTGATGTCGAATTATGAATGGAAGAAGATAAATTCAATTTTGTTGTTTTATACTAAAAGCCATCATCTAGTAGAACTCATTTAATAAGAGACTTTAAATCTGTTATTAGAAAAAAAGGTGAGCACAACGTGACTAACAAATTTTTTTTAGGGGATTTCAATTTAAACCTCTTTAAAGAAAAACAAGAGATTATCCAAAAACTTGATATTGAAAAATTTGAAAATTGAATTGCATATAATGGTACCAATCAGCAAATAAACGCGGAAACGAGAGAAGAACTAAGAACAAATAAAATCACTAAGTCGTGCTTAGACTTAGTCTTTACAAAGTTAAAAAATGTCAGCTGCAAAGGTTAGGTCATTAAAATCAAACTTGCAGATCTATTACACGGTAATTGAATTATGGAACAATAAAAACAATCCTAGTGACAATCTCAATAATAATGTATACAGACATAAATTATTAAATGACAATATTGTAAAACAACTTAAAAAAAGTAAACTGGGATTTCTTAACAACCTATAAAGATTCGAATGTCATTTATGGTAAAATAGAAGAAACATTTGCAAACATTTAGCAAAATAACTGCTTTATCAGGAAAGTAAATACAAATAATAGGTGATCTGTGAGGAAAGAATGGATGACTACTGAATTTTTAGAAGTAATTAATAAAAAAAATAAAATGTGGAATAAAATTAGGAAAAAAGTTAGGTGCCAACAGAAATGAAAGCACATTACAACTAACTTAAAAAGGCTACAAAGAACTTGATTGAAACTACAAAACAGAAATATTATAATTATTTTTGTACACACGGAAAAAATAATGTGAAACGCTTGGAAAAAAATAAATATCCTCTTAAATAGAAAAACTACAAAAGCGTCCATTGAAGAACATTGTATACATAACGTTAAAAGTGATAACATCAAAAGTGTATGTGAAAAGTTTATAGACAATTTTTGAAGCACAGATCCCAAACTAAAGGTAAATACGTTGAATAATAATAATTGTAAGCACAGAAGCCTAAATCAGAAAGAAGATAACCATTCCAGGTGAATCAGACAATGTTTGTTTCAGATACAACAGAGTATGACGTATTAACTATTTTAAATCAGCTTAAAACAAAAAGTCCACTGGACATGACGGTTTTCTTTTAGTACACTTCCTAAAGTCTAAAAAAATACTTGTAAATTCTTGGTTACAATGATTAACAGCATTATTAAAACTGAAACTTGTCCTGATAATTTTAAAAACACGTTTTAAGACCTGTATACAAGAAAGGAAATAAACTTGATTTAGATAATTACAGACCTGTGGTATTGTTGTCTGTACTAAACAAAATTGTGGTAAATTACTTCACAGTGTAAATTGAAAAGTTTTAAACAAAATTCAAGATTTTAAACAAAAATCAATCTGTCTACAGAAAAGAAATGGGTAATCTGTGTTAGGTCCACTTTTGTTCTTAATGTATATTTATGATCTGCTGAATATTAAATGGAATATATACCTTACACTTTATGCTGATGACGTATTTATGTTAACTAAATATACTGATTATAAAATCATGATAAAAAACTTGCAGAATGATTTTGAAAGACTTAATTTATACTTCCAAGCCACTGAGTTATACAGTATGTCTCAGAAGTCCAGAACCAGGTAGGCCTAAATGGTATAGGCATATACAGTGCGTAACCCTATGGTATAGGCCTATACTACACCCAGAGGAAGGTACTGGGTTCGAGTCCTGGGTTTGAGTCCAAGGCCCTGGAATCAGTAATTTCCCCATTGTTGTTTTGTGTTGCTGATTTGTACACCTTCGGCCTAATACAGTATAGGCGTACATCGTATAGGTCTTCACTGTACGCCTATACCATATAGGCCTACCTGGTTCAGGACTTCTGAGACATACTGTATATCAGCAATGATGACACCTGCTTCCTACCGATTGCAACCTCTCATATGAAAATTGGAAATGATAACATAATCGCACATAATGAAGCATGTAGCAATAAAAACTCCAGCCTTTACAAGCCACTGAAAAAAGTTAACATCGTTCGCTACCTCGGCGTAGAATTAAACAAAAAAAATTAGAAATTTTACAAGCATGTCAATGATTTAGTAAGTTAAGAAAACCTATACCAATCCTCTATAAAATAAATACCTTTTGAATATTAAACATAAAAAAGCTATTTACAATGGCTATTGCCAGATATGATCTTACAACATATGGCACAACGTAAAACAGTCTAATACAACGTGTACAAAAAGTTCACAATAAAGCTGAAAAAAACTCTTTTTAAAACTAAAAGCTCTACACATACAAAGGATATTTTAAAGGAATTTGAACTGCTTATGATAGAACAAACGTTGTTGCACAATATCCTAACAAATTTTTTCCATTGCACGGAAAATAAAATCGTAATCTCTAGAAATATCCGCAATAACAAAAAATGACTCAAGAAACCACCATGGAGAAATAACTATGGTAAAAGAGGGCTGGAAGTATAGGATATCTCCGCTTTCCGAGTGCTGGGATCTAACAATGTCGAGGGCACCGCAGCGCCCGAGGCATTGTTGGATTCCAGCATGAGGAAAGCGGGCGATATCCTTCTTCTCACCCGTTTTGAAGCTATCAGTCCGACGTACATTGTTGAGCGTTAGTGGAATACATTGTTGCGTTTAGCCAGAAGAAAGCTTGTGTAAAATATTCGTCAAGACACAATGCTATACATTCAACGAAAAGAGCAACGTTTAATTTTGAAAACGGTTGCAATGTTGTAATTAACATGAATTCTTGAATGATTTTTTTAAGTTTGAGGTGGTGTTGTTTTCAAAAGTTGTTCCAGTTAATTGATTATATTCGGTTGCTTTATTCCTTTTTGTCATTTAATGGAAACCAACGTTTGTAATGCAGTGGTTGTAGGCTAATGTTGTGAGTAACGTGAATTGTTGAACGTTTTTTTTTTTTTATCTGTCATTTTTTTTTATTTGTTTCAGTAAATTTATTACATCTGTCTGTTTTCTTCCACTTTTCATTTAACACAAACGGGGGCTGGGATCCACGTGGAGTGCTGGGATCCAAGATCACAGCCCTCAATCTTGGATCCCAGATATCACTCCTCGTCCTCGTTCATTGTTGCGATCCCGTCGTGCTGTATTGTTATAAGTGGACTGAGAGCTTCAAAACGGGTGAGAATATCAAATACCTTACCAGTGCAATAGATTACCAAAAACATCACGAAATCTAAATAACCATTGTGCAATAAAAAGAGAGATAAAAAAATGGCTTTTGAGTACTTGAAGAAGTGAAAACACTTCAATGTGATTGTGATTTAAAAGAAACTTTAAAATATATTACAATGTTTCAGATTTTGGTGTGAAATTACATACTAATTTTGAGGTGACTGACTTGTCAAAGTGTTCTACATGTTAAGTAATTTGTACATGAAGTAAATATCGTGGTTAAGAATTCACATTTTTATCAGTCGAATAAACTATTGGAAACAAAGTGGTGACATTAGTAATTGATGACTGTTTTTAACAAACTAGTATTTAACAATGAATTGATGAACTAATATACGAATTGTCAAAATATGAAATAACATTTCATCTATGTATATATGTATAATAATAATTAAAATGAGACAAAACATGTTAAATATGTGCTGGCATCTACAAATCCAACTGGATTTCGTGCTTTGTACATTATTGTACTATGTAAATAAAGCAATTATTATTATTATTATTAATATTATTATTAAATTTTAAATGTTCCACAAACACTGGCTTGGATTCTTTTTAAAAGACATTATAATAACAGAGAGTATAAAATTAAAATAAATCGGATAATTCGTGGAAATAACAAAGGATTAATTGAACCAATTTGGAATAATTCGTATGGTAAGGGAGGATTAAACTTTCTAATTCCACACTACTTAAATAAACTTCCGAGGACCTTAAGAGAGGCAGACGCATTTCACAAAGTTCAAAAATCAATTAAGAAATGGATCTTACAACATTTTACATAATCTTTGTTGTTCTTTTTTTTTTATATATTCTAAAGGTAAAATATATTATAGACTATAAAATCATGTACTAAAGTTTATTAAGTGTGTTATACTTTATGTTCCTTGCTTGCACATACAAGCTTATTAGAGCTTCGTGCCTGTACTTAACATTCTGTACATTAAAGCAATAAATTATTATTATTATTATTATTATTATTATTGCAAAAGTGGGAAACAATTCAGAGATTGAAATGAAAAGAAGCAGTTGACAAAACGGGATCTTATTCAGAGGGTAGAAGATTTATTTGTTTCAAATGTTTGTCGCCATACACTATTTGCAACAAGGAATGTCCTTGAGTCAAATGAGACCATGCTGATAAAGCCAGTGAAAAAAAGATGTTGCTAGTTCAAAGAATTTTATGTCACTTACTTTTGTCGTCAGACACAGCTACTTCGGGTAATGCTACTGCCCACAGTATACTGCAGCTGATTTGTCAACCTGCAATTTAGTTGTTTTATTCCACCTTGCATCCTTGCATATGTGCGCCTTTGCGTTACTTGGCGTTCGTGCCGTTTTGTCGATACTTAGCTCTGTTATGTGTATTTTTAATATGTGTGAACGGTTCAAAATATGATGAAACCCATTCGTAAGCCCATCACGCTGCAGCAAAGAAGTGCCCGAAATAAATGACCTAGTCATACAACGGACCAGTTTTTTAGTTTACCAGAAAATGTTCTCATTGTAATACTTGTTGATGACCGAGCCCACGTCAGACAAATAGCGCTGAAGAGGATTATTGAAAGCTCGACGTATACCAACTTCAAGTAGTAACTAGGTAAGAAAATTTCAGAACCCCTTGCTTATCTTTGCCACTGAGGACCATATGTATCTGATTTCGTGGCAGAATATTGTGATGCAACAAAACCTCCTTTTCCAAACACTTAACTATGCAGGAGCTACAAAATATTGCCAGATTGGACAACCCAAACAGACCGTTATTTCTCTATCCAACTTACACGCAAGCAGTTGAGAGAACA
The DNA here is from genome assembly GCA_023313725.1 of Lithobius niger. Taxonomy (NCBI): domain Eukaryota; kingdom Metazoa; phylum Arthropoda; class Chilopoda; order Lithobiomorpha; family Lithobiidae; genus Lithobius; species Lithobius niger. Next base: position 33,275 of record JAHWFP010227511.1, read on the forward strand.
GTAAAAATTGTCACAGACATATTCCAAATGGCATGTGGTTTGATATGCGACATGGTATGATCCTGACAAAGCTCCATTCTCGTGAGAAGATTCCCAGATTCAAATCGAAAATGGATTATAATAGTCATGCTGATGAACATTAAACAATCTGCCCGTATTTTTACATTAATTTCATTTCAACTCACCTCTTGGTTTACTTTCTGTAATTGAATCATTGTTTATGTTATAGTAACGTGCTAACAAAGTTAGTTTTTTCTGTTTTTACTTCAAACTGACTTTTAAACTTCTTTGAAACTCCAGCATTTTTAAAACTCTAGACCTACCAATTAATACAACATCGTGCAAGCACCCTACATTCATGAAAAAATTCGTACATTTAAGCCGTTTCAAAAAAGGCCTTATCACTAATCTTTAGAGGTCGATGTACACCTTACAATTTTGACCTACAGAAGTTTCCCTTTGAAGGTATTATTTTTATTTCAATTGACAAGTTTTCGGAGGTCAAATCAAATTTCGAAAAATTCATTTTTGCTTCCACCCTATGCACTCTAGATACTATTAACTTAAACGTTTCCTCAGATGGTGAGACTGAGCACCAATTGTTGCATCTCTTAATAAACCAGCCTTTTAAAGCAAGATTAGGATATCAAAGTTTCATCTTGACCAGAGCTGATTTTATGATGTAACCAATGTTGACTTGCATTTTAGCATCAGTCTCATTTCAAAGTAGAAATATCTGATCGTTTTCCTGACCTCTTCAAACCTGGTCTGGGAACCTTCAAAGATTTCAAGACATAAGTGAGATTAAGTCGGAGTCTAAATCTCTTTTTGCTAAAGCTAGAATTGTTTCCCTTGCTATGAGTGGAAAGGTTAACACTGAAATTCATTGCTTGGTAAGTGATGGTATGTAAAAACCTATCAACTTCTGTGACAGGGCCACCCTAGTAGTTTTGGTATACAAACCGAATGGGGATGTCAAAATTGTCTGAGATTACTCAGTTACTGTCAACCCAGAGATTGCAATAGAAATGCATCCTTATCAAAAACTGAGGATTTATTTAGAGAGCTGTCTGTTGCTATAGTTTTTTCGTTGGCCAGTCATTACTATGCTTCCTGCAGATGGAGCTGGAAGACAGTTCGAAAGCTATTCTAACGATAAACACCTCTAAAGGTTTGTTTGAATGGTAATGCATACCCGTAGGCCTTGTTTGTGCCCCTGGTATCGTCCAGAAAAAGGTTGATTTTCTACATATCAAAATTAAAGTTCAAAATTAGAACAGAACTTAAATTTTGGTTGCTGGGTGGACTGAAGAGCTACTCAACTTTAAGTTTTGCAGGCTCTGTAGGAGAGTGGTGACCAACTGAAAAAAATTCAATCTTAGTCAGCCTGAACCTAACTATGTAGGTTTCCTCATTGATAAAGTTGGAATGCGTAACTGTCCTTCACTTTTGTAGATTGCCATTTACAAAATGTTCAGGTGTTAAAATCATTTCTTGGCTTTCTAAACCAGAATGGTAAGAACATTTTGCACTGATAAACAACATGCACAGAACAAAGAAAACCTGATTGGTTTGGACAACAGAATATTCTAAAGCAGTTGCAAAAGCTAAATCAGTATTTTTAAAAGTAGAAACGTATTGTTCACTACAATCCGAAATTACCTCCAAAACTGATCTGCAACACCTACCTGAGTGAGGTAGGTGACGTTGTGATGCATATACTGCCATCTGTTGAGGATAGGCCCACTGCGTTTGCATCAATTGTGTTTGTTTTCAGCTTTACTCAAACACTGTGATGCAAATGCAATGGACCTATGTCTTCGGTGCAACCTTTCGTAGTGGGCAGGGAGACCCCCACACTAAACCCCTAAAATAAATCGAAACTTATACAATTCAAAAATAGAAGTACAAAAACAACAACAATGCACTCTATAAATAGACAGAAACATCTTCCAATGAAAACTGTGTAACCGCAAAAATACTAAAGCCAAAAGGGTGAACACCATTTCGAAACTAATGAATACCAAAACGTATTTACTATCGAATAGTTCAATACATGTTTTACTCCCTAAAATAACCTTTATTTGAAAAAACACAAAACGATGAGATTGTAAACAAACAACTTCAGTTACCCTCAAAGAAGGAATATCTTCGAAATCAAGGAAACGAAGATAAAAAACAAAGCACCTGAAAAGAGAAAAACACAAAGAGAACGTAATGTGACCACACAAAACCCTTAACAAATCTTAAACTATGGTTAGCAATTTTAGAACATGATACAGTATCTAAAGTAAATCTGCAGACCATGCCACGTGGGGCTGACTCGGGTTTAGTACGATCTACAAGGAACTGCCCCTTCACTTCCAGGAGCAATGGGCAGCTCTGTACCATGTTTTCCTTATCGTTTAGCTTATAAGTTTCCTTATTGACCATGGGATGAACCAGCCTAGCACAAGGTAAGGCGGCAACTAGATTAAATGGCAGAGTATCATATGTGCCACTACTTACAAATTCTCAATGTGATGACATATCTCTGGAAACTGAAGATGCAGAATCATGAGCTGCAGATGGCAGAGACTGCAACTGAAGCTTCAGTAGGTGTTACAGCCTGCACATGAGGTAGTAGCCACGTAGGAAAAGGAGCAAGCTCTCGAACACAACAAGAAGATTGGTGGGTATTAGCCAGCAATGAAATTTTCACAACATGTGTTCCCTGCACTGTTATGGGCTCAGCCTCCCATAAATGGGGATGATGGCAAAGGGTAAATTTTTCCGGTACACATTTTCCTGATGGCGTATTAGCTTGACTACATTTCGCCGAAAATACTTTTTCCTGACAGATAATTTTCCCAACAGGACTTTTTTTTCCTGACAATTAATTTCATGACAGGACTTTGTCCTAATTCTGACTTACTTTATTGTTAAAGACGGAAAGCCAAAGGCTCGACAAAAGTTAAATAAATACAGATGCAATCCTATTTACGTTGCCTTTTTGTCAGACTGCCTTTTGTTTGTTCCCGCTCAGGCATTCTGACATGTGGTTTGCATCTGTATTTATTTGACTTTATACTTATATAATATTTTGTAAACTAAACAAACAGCTGGTTAAAATAATTTTTATCGATTACCAGTGGTGGAAGAAAATTGTTAAATTATAGGCCGAATTCATTAACAATAATATAAAACAAAAGACTTGTGTCCCTGTTGAACTATAATTTTAAATCACAACACACTATAATTCGAAACTCACCTGCAACGTTATTTAGATTTATCGTGCTACACTAGTGTGTGTCTAGGCACGCACGTCAGTATACACGTTGTTATTGTCAGAATTTTGGCCGTCCAATGAGAGACGATGACCACAATACTAACAATGGTTATAACAATATTTTCGTACTTACGCGCCATCCCACGCCATCCCCATTACACCTCTAGGCTTCAAACCATATAAGGTACGCAGTTCGTATCATACTGCGGTCATTCGAGAGCTGGAAGCCTTCCCGTTATCTCGGTATCAATGATTAATCACCCTTAGGAAATTAACATGGGCATGAGCGGACTAGAATTAGCTAGCTAATAGCTAGTTAAACATTTGTAACGTTATTGCAGGTCAAATTTTGCATTGAAAGCAGCTTAGCTGGCATTCATACACGAGTTTATTTTTGTCAGGTGGGTCATTGCTCTTGATTTCAACACAATTTAAGCTTTTGTATCGCATTATTATTTTTATCAAAGTATCTGAAATGTGACCAACTCTGCTTCAGGATATTAGATACTGACGCTATGGCGTCGCGCTACAATCGTTTACAACCTCGACAATTGAATTGATGTGATGTTTGTTGTGATGATTGTTGCCTAACTTGACGCGACACACTAGCATATGGCTAGACAATGGGTTCAGTCCTTTAACACAGGGCCAATTATATAAAACAAAGAAAATGTGTCCCCCTTAAAAAACATATAAGCTGGTTTAAAATCTTGCCAGGAAAGGTCCTATCAAAAAAGGTCTAGTCGGGAAAACTTCATCAGAAAAACAAACCATCGGGAAAATGAATGCCTGTGATGCTACAGATTCCAGTCGAAGATCAGGTTGATGGTAAGAAGTATGCACTCAATAGTTTTTCCCACACTCCTCATTAATTATTCTGGCCTAAATTCACTTGCATGCTCCACAGTGAATCTTTTGACCAGATAGTAACACCACATTCATAAAATGACACTTTCTGCATAATGAGGTAAAAATTTGTTGCTTTGCAACGACCATCGGCCGGAATCGCATAGAAGTAAGTGGAGTCTCACTCATAGGTGACAGTTAAGAAAAACCTTTGCCAGAATGTGATATGGTTCGGGCGAGCAATAGGAAATTTTATAGAGATAAATCAGTACAATTTCTTCTAGAACGCGCCTTTTTTTTTACGACCTTTTAAAACTTTTGACCAAATTTTCAAGCTCTAAAGTTGTAGCAGGGAAACAGGGTGCAGTCTTCTAACTACTAATCAGCATTCCTGTAAAAAAAAAATGCTCAGGTTCATGTAAAGTTAATTGGGGCCATTGTCGGATACCAATAAATTGAACAAGGACAGTAACACTCGGTGCTTAGCAATAATGTGACTAAAACAAAACTAAATAGTGTGACTTCAATTACAAAAACAAATGGGTATTGAGAGTGAACCTCGACAGTTACACAATCATGGATACTCAGAGTTTAAACCCTAATAGATTCCAAAAACATTAAATTATCGATACGCGCATCAGGGGCAATGTATGGTTTGATAATTCCAACAGTATTTAGGTCCAGAAACGGTACCATTTTTTGTTAGACTGATAGTGAACACACGATGTTACTAGTGATTCTATTCTTTACCTAGCTAAGACCTCCAGAGTTTACTACGTATTAAAGCATTAATGCATAAAATTATGCAGTGACCAATATGTAGCGCGTGCCAAACTTACTCACATAGGGCACTAAGAATGAAAACACGACGCCCCAAACGTTGTCTTTTGTTCAAGATAGATGACCTCTTTCCTCTTGAAAAAAAGGAATAAGATCGTCACTGCCTACTTTGATAGGCCACCTTGATTTTTATATAAACAGGGACCTACACCTAAGAACGAACTTTATCATTCAGGGCAAGCCTTTGAAGTTGACTGCTCAAAATAGGCAGTGACAGAACTTGGTTTATTCATATGCGTTATGAACTTTGCTATTATGTGGCAGTTCACTTACATACGCCGTTATGAGGGGGGGAGGGGGGAGAATGTGGCATTAACCCACCTATTATGTTGGGGCACGTTTTTTCGATCAGAGTGATCGAAAAACCATGATTGGAGTGAGCCAATGTTCCACCTGCCATGATTGTACATTAGAGAAGATGTTGTATCAGTAAATAAAAGGTCCTACAATGGTCCAGCACCAATCATTGTCCTGCAATCGGCCAGTGTGGGTCTTCACTTATTTTCTCTTAAAACACTTCATTAAGATGCTAGAAACACATTACAAATGGAATATTAACACGATTTCTACTTACAGATAAAAATACCCATGCAAGCCAAAGAATTAAAGAAGTTTACGAAAACCCTTATGAAGTTAATACAGTGATCTGTGGCACCAATTATCGTAAGGTAATTAGGCCAATGTTTAAGATAGCATATTGTATAGATGACCTTGTTCAACGTTCACAATAAGACATCGTGGTACCTCATTCAGATTTAGATTAGGGGTTTGAATAACATCTCTGTAATGTGTGGTGCAGTGGCAACCCGGACCACTGCACTGTGACTGAGGTTGGCGCTAATGACCAAGTTGTCGACGCGCCATTAAGCCTCAATTCCCCCCCCCCTCAT
>JAHWFP010227511.1:39218-73700 GCA_023313725.1 Lithobius niger
CCCCCCCCCCCCCCCCAGCAAGAAAAAATGTAGCTTTTCATTTATTTGCAAACAACACTGTAAATGTATTGGAACGTGTGGGGCGGTGTTGGTGAGTTAATACCAATTACGGTGTAGTCAAGATTCGTCACTCACGGTTCCCAGTTGTGGTGCAGTTTAAAACATTGCTACCGTTGCAGATAACTTGCATCATTTGCATATCAACGTCTCATCTACAAACTACAGTTGGCTAGGCAGTTGAATTATCAGGAAAAAGAACATCAAACTAAAATCTGGACTTGACGTAAAACTACTTCACCCATCAGAGGAGGAAAATCGTGTTTAGTTTGTGTTAAACAGCTGTTGTCGACTCTCAATACGCAGGCTGAAAAAACGTGATAGGTGAAGAAGGAAAATCGGCGTGACGGCAAACTCTCATCTTTTATTCTTCACTATCTTACTTGGGGCAACGAAATCACAAGTATAACAACTCTAGAAAAAGTATTTAAGCTAAGCTAAGCTATGCAAACTTGTTTCATATCTTACAAAATCGCATGGTTTATCAGCGTTTATTGAATTAACCATTGGTAGGGATCCAAATCAAACATATACATTTTACTTGAGAATACGTTACCAACCCCTGCCGCTTGTTCAACACCAAATTTACTACCTCAGCGTAGCTTGCTGACACGATTGGAACTTAATTGCGGAATGCTGCTTATGCACTTCTGACTTGAAGGTAGTTATTCACCGCAGGAAATCAAGATATATCTAGCATCTGTGATATGTTCATAATGAAAGCATCAATTTTTTTCCCCAAGAAACAAGCCTAATCTTATCTTCTTTAATAACTGAGTGAAACTCTAGTACGTCCTTGAGCAGCTGGCACCATCCTGTAAAGGTTAATGCTATCATGGCTACTAGATGGCACCATGACAGAATTAAAAAATGTATCATAGCACCGACTGTGATATCGTTAACGATTACAGCTAGTGCACACGCGCAAAGGATGTACAACATTTTCACTCTTTAATTAAACAGGCTTAAATTAGGCTTAAATTTTTAATCTTGGATCCTTCCTATCTCAGTGTCATACAGCAGTAGCATCTACAGACTTCCTTAGGGTTATACCCACCTTTAACTCCAAGTATGGTTTGCTAGGTTAAACATCTTAATCATAAACATCTGCGCCAGCATCGTTCCAAGACAAAATGTTGAATGACAGATTTGTTATGCTCTTTTCATATCCGATTTATATCAGAAATTATACTCATGTAACTGTTGTCTCTCTCTCTTGATGAACAATTCATGGTGTTCTGTCATTGGGATGGTTGGATGGAGCCATGCGAAACATTGCTCTCACTCGCCTAACCCAAAAGTCGCAATAAAACTTGTACGTCTGGTCTCAGTCAGTAATTGACACTAATGAGAATGCTTCTCTGAAAACCTCGTAGATATGATGCAAAACAGCACAATGGCTTACCTACACTTATTATTGGGAAAAAGACAAAATATGTCAACTAAAATTCAAGTGGACAGCAGTTGTGCTCATATGCAATGTAATGCAATTCTCATTATACTAATTAACCCTAAATCGTTTCAAACACGTAAGTTTCAGTAAAGTTTCAGTTTCAGGTAATTTAAGAAAATTATCAAAATCGTAAAACCATGCCAAATCCTTAATCCATTATCGAAACTCTCAAACAGGATCTTCCATTTATCCAAAATAATGTTTACGTTAAAGAAAATTAGTTTATCGTACAATAAGAGATTTACCACTGACAGGGAAAATACCCGCAATCATATATGGACACAATTCGGCAAAAACGTGTCAAGCCACATAAACATATTGTTGAGATAACGAGCGTTAATGTTCTTTATTCATTAAAAAATACAGTGTTGTAGTAGCATTACTGTTCGTCTATATAAAAACAAACAGTAATGCTACTACAACACTGTATATTTTAATGAATAGGAACATTAACACTCGCTATCTCAAAAATATGTTTGTGTGGCTTGACACATTTTTTGCAGAACGGTGTCCGTATAAAGAAAGTCCTTTAATATTTGGCATCTGCTACTCATTACGGCCTTGTTCACCACCTTAAAAAATAAAACAGAGCAAATTCTAATGGCAGAAAGGGAAATAGTCGATTTAACGTCCTTTTCAACTGCTGCTAAGGTTATTTCGGGACAGAGAGCGTCTATTTTGATAGAAATTACCTAAGGTCTTTTACACGCTACAATCGAGCAGGAGTTCATTTCTAATGAGTGTCATTCATGACAACGTCATACTGGAAAGTCCTTTTAAGACTTATTGTATGTTCCTGCGGGTGTTTTCTCCGTAAGGGTTAGATTTACTGTGCTGTGCTAGCATGCAAATTAATAATTCAACACTTTATTAGCTTGCTGTGTTTCGATAATCCAGTTGCATAAAATTAGTATTAAAAAACGCCTAAGCGTATAAAATACGGATGTAAGCCTTAAAAAACTTAAAGCCCTAAAGGAACATATATTAGAAAAAGACATGTAAGCCATCAGCGTCGCAGAAGGATCTCCAGCGTCTCAAAAAAAAAAAAGCTGGAGCTTCTTTTCGACGTATTAGTATGACGCTGATGGTTTACATGCCTTTTTCTAAGATCTGTTCCTTAAGGGCTTTAAGTTTTTTTAAGGCTTACATCCGTATTTTATACGCTTAGGCGTTTTTGAATACTAATATCCATTTTTTTCTTGTTTCAGCAAGATTAACACAGAAAAGAATACTGCAATCACATTAAAATAACTGTTATAACAGAGCCTTTTTAATACTCAATTTTAAAAGCTATGGAAATTGAAAATAGGTTCTTTGGTTCGATCTCTAGGTTGAGAGCAAAATTTCTCCAAGCAGAAGAACAACAATAATTGAAGTCACATTAAAACAGCGTTCAAAAGGCCATAGGCTTTCTTCATAGGCCTACTTATGTTTTACTTGAACATCGGTTCATTGGTTCGATTTTTAGGTGTAGTATAGCTGTTACGGGCTATAATTTGGGCTAATTATGAACATCGAGCTAAAAGCCATGATATTTGGCAAACAAGTCAATTCTTAGCTAATAAGTCGTGCTAGATATGGAATCTCTCGAAATATCCCCTAAGGCCCCTTCCCCTCCCCCTACAAAACTCACCTGTATCAGGTTATTCACAAACAAATTCTTGCTGATAGTGCTAAAACGTGAATTGGTACACAAGTCATTCTTAGCAGTACAAATCGAAATAGAATTTATTGATCATTAATCTCATGTAGAGGACACAGGGAAGCATGGGGAGGGTGTATCTTATAGGGTTCCGTATGTAGTTCGATTTCCATTGCTACAATGCATGTTTTTAGTACGTTCAACAGGAATTTGTTGGTCATTGATGCTTCATGGGGTGCACAGGAAGAGGGTGATGTTGGGGAGGCTATGGAGATATTTCATGGGGATCCATGGCTGGTTCAATTTCTACTACTAGGAATGATTGGTGCACCAAAATGCATGCTATCAATACGATCAACAAGAATTTTTCGGGTATCAACCTCATTGAGCGGGAATAGGGGGGAAGCACTGAGGGGCACTGGAGGATTTCACGGAAGTTCCAGTAGCTAGTTTGATTTATACCGCTAACAACGACATGTGTACCAGATTTCATTCTTTTAGCACTATCTCCTAGAATTTGTAGGTCAGGCCTCAAGAAGGGGAGGGACCGTTGTGGTAACTTGTATATTATCTCGAGGGGATTCCATAGATAGTTCAATTTGTACTGCCATGAATGACTTGTGTACCTTAATTCAAGCGTTTAGCCCGATCTGCAATAATTTGTTGCCCAACCATCAGAGAGGGGGCACATGGGAGCGCTTAGGGGGCCCCTTGGGATATTTCGTGGGGCTTCCTTGGTTTGTTTGATCTATAATGCTAAGAATGACTTGTGTACCAAGTTTAATGCTTTTAGCCTGATCTGCAAGAATGTGTTGGTCAAACCTCAATGATGGGGGCACAAGAGGAAACTGGGGATCCTTATGGGGGTATTTCATGGGGCGGGGGTTCCATTGCTTGTTCGAGTTCTACTTCTAGAATGATTTTTATCCCAAATTTGAAGCTTTTAGCTAAATTTGCAAAAATTTGCGGGTCAAACCTCATTGAGAGGGCACAGGGGACGCTGGGGCCCCTTTAGGGGTATTTCATGGGGGTTCCATGGCTGATTTGATTTATGGTGCTTAAAATGACTTGCGCACCAAATTTCATGTTTTTAGCTTGATCTGTAAGAATTTGTTTCACGAGCTCCTGTGAGCGGGGGGGGGGGACTGATGGGGGGGGGGGGGACGCGCTGAAGGTACTTGGGGGTATGTCATGAGGGTTCATGACTGGTTCGATTTTTACTGTTAAGAAAGACTTGTATATAAATTTCATGTTTTTAGCTCGATTTGCAAAAACTTGTTATTCCTGCCAAATCATTTCTGCCCAGTGCTCTACAATAATAATTGCTCTGCGACGAGAATACTGCAGTCACATCAAAATTATATTCAAAAGGTCCTGGTCGGTGTTAATACCTACATTTTAAGCTATACAAATTTATAATCGGTTCAATGGTTCGATCTCTAGGTGAGAGCAAAAGTTCTAGCCGATTTGGCTTTCCGTGTCAAGAATATTGTAGTTACAGTAAATTAGACTGCGAAAGGCCTTAGGCCTTATCCATACCTTTAAGCTATAGAACTTGAAAATCGGCTCAGTGGTTCGATCTCCAGGTGAGGGCAAATAGTCCCAACAAGAACAACAACAATAACGACAACAAGAAATGGCTATTCGGTGGAAGCCAAATGGTTCGATGGTTGTCATTAAAATTTGTAATGCGGTTAAATAGTTACAATACGACCCCAAACATCGAATTTCGTTGGTCTATGTCAATTCTGGTCGAAACTATATGAGTTCAAAGTTTGACGTTTAACATGGAAGTTCATGCTGAGGCTTACATTATGGACCGCTAACACGGTCCTTGACAATTATTAGTTTGTAGCAACTGTTTTTTTTTATTTATTCTGTTCAAGTGACAGTTTAAAATATAGCCTGCAATAACTATCTAGTGCAAAATATAAAAAATTTTATACAATCCTAATTTTTCTTACTGTCAATTTTTTAAGAATTTTGTTCAAAACTGACTCTATCAGAGATCGCAACAATCTAGATTGTAGGTGCTGAGTTATCAGTACATGCAATAGGTACCCATTCGGTATGTACTACGTGGCAAGGTTGCTATATGATTACTTAGCGCGACTCATTTATATGCCAGAAGGGTGGGTTTGAGACTGACCTTAGTGATGCATGGTTTTTTCGGGAAGATTGGCCTAGTGGTGCCTTGCATTCATGACGATTGTGACAAGTGAAAATCATAGGAATTCTCGAGTATAATTACCTAACAGAATTCTCCCTCTCACCATCTTACTTCATTGCTTCGGCTGAGAACACTTGAAACCTCCAAAGTCGGTAAATATCAGTACATACAGTCAGTACTTTATTAAAAAACAATGCATCCAACAGTAAAAATGGTTCATTTCAGAGTCTAGCATGTGTTTATACTTTTGCACTTTTAAAACTATGAACAACAACTTGCTTCTTTCTTCTAACAAAATGAGGAGTTCATAATTAATGAATTGAAATCGGTTGGAATCATTCGTTCATGATCATAACTGAAGTTAGGAAAGAAAACATTACAACTGAAGTAAATAATTTTTTTAATTCAGTAGTTCTGTGCCTACGATGCGACACAAACAAATAAAAACAAAACAAAAAGCAACTAATTTTACACGTTTTAAAAACGAATAATAAAATATATGTTTTTATTGATGAACAGGTTTACATCAGGCCTCCAACAGGAAACCTAGATTACTCCCAATACAGATTCCTCCCAAAGAAAAGCAAAAGTCAAATACGGTTTGCTGTGAAGGTAAGTTTACGTAAACAGTTATTCCACAGACAAACGAATACTTAACACAAAAATCTCAATACATTTTGTTATTCATTAACGTTATTTTAAGAGAAAAAAATGTTGATAACACAGACAGTAGCTAGACGGAGTTGGCACGCACAGGAGGGAGAACATGAACAAACTGTCGTATATTTCAAAATATAACCTTACGTTTATCTATTTCTAAAGAATAAAAAGTTGTGGCAAGTGACAAGTGACATCCAATCCCTTCATTTCTCCACTCTTCAGCTCCTTTAACTGATATCCTTTTTACTTAGCCAAAGAAGAGGCATTTGATGCTTATTCACTCTATGAGCCTACTCGTTGCTTCAATATTTTAATAACAATTTGCAAGCCTCTGTCCGAAGCCTTATTATTCTTACACCACTTATGTAATTTGGCTATTGTATTTACTATCTTGAAACAGTATTCATGTCTTCTGGATAGCAACATAATATTCATAAATATATTTTCCCTGACTCATTGTATCCTTTGGTATTGTTGTGTCGTGTCACTCCTCATTCGCCATTGCTCCATCACTCCCTTTTAGTCTTCTGTACAGCCGTACCGGGTGAGAAGACTATTGCAACGACTTTGTCCGTCCGTCCGTCGCAACGGTACCAGATAGAGACGACCACTGTTTACAACGTTAGATTCAGTGTGAGAAGTTAGTTAAATAACATGGCTAATTAAAACATAGTTACTTTCTTATAGCTAATAGACTTCTCCGACGTCACTAAATTAAATAACAACATTTGATCGTCGATTTGAAATCCTAAGAAAACACGCAATAAAAAGAAATGGATTTTATCTTCGTTTAAAATAGTCTATTCGCATTGTTGCATGAATGAATAGGCTTACCTTAGAATCAAATTCTCCATTAGGCCTATTTACGAAATCAAAACTGCATTAAAAAATTAGGCCTAAAAAATGAAAATTAGGCCTGAAATCATGTTACCACGCTAACGTCAAGTTGCTACGAGTCGCCATTGGCTTTATCAACAGCGTCTCTCTCATCACTTCCCCACTGATCTATATGTATAGGCTACGTTTCGCATTACGCTGTTAACATGGTAACGGTGTACCCGAAGGCGCACCGTGTTGCAAAAATTAATATGCTTACTGAACAATCCAACTCTCCGTTAGCTGCTACTTACGAAATTAAAACTTCTGGTTAAAATTTAGGCCTAAAAGCTGACAATTTAGCCTAAAATTTAAAATAGGCCTAAAAGCTAACACATTTTTAACCAGCAATTGTGATGGTTACTGCTTTTAGATTAGTATAATAGAGACAGCTGTTGTAGTGCATGACAGAGGTGTGCGCCTCAACATTGGAAGTGGTGGCACTTTACAGAAGACCGGTGCGACTAGGCAGTCGCTGTGGCCGCTTGTTTTTCTTTGCTAACTCTGCAGTAGGTTGCGCAACGTTTTTCTCCTTTGCATCCGCCATTGTTCCTTTGGTTAGTATAAGGCCTATTCCAAAAACGGCTATTTATTCCTAGAGACGGGAATGTAATTCAGCATTCGGTGTTCCTTATGGGGAATTTGCGGATGAAACCCACTACATCAAGTAAGAAACCACCAATGTATTTCTTTAACCAGAAAAGTATGAAGTAGAAAGTATTATGAGGGAACAATTCGAATTATGAGGGAGCGACCAGCAGCTTGACTCACGGGAGCCGACCTGTTGTCAAATTGTTTATAGACCGTCCATCCTTTCACTTCATTTAGCATCACTCAGTAATTTCCTCCTCGATTATGTATGAGTTTCATTAAAATACTGTTAGATTTTTGTAGATATTTTGAGGCCCCTGGTATCCTACCAAGCTCTTCCTATTAAACCATGAGATGATAAGACTCAACGTACAAAACGTTTATATCCGAATTCAAAACCGAAACTAACCTAACTCATCACCTCATACCGATAACTTAACCAACTGACTGATACGATATGCTTTTATAATTCACAATCAATCGTGAATTACAACAGCTCAGTCAGCTAAGTGCTGAGATATTCAACCTTAATGATAGCTCGGCCTGGCCCAGCTGACATTTACGTAATTCATTAATGGTCAACATTAATGGTAACATTGTATTGTTACTTCGATTTGTTTTACGGTGGCAGGGCCCACACATTCAAGGCCAAACCAATACATTTCGTGAGATAAAAACAGTTTGATATACCTTTGCAAACTTTAATTTTTGTTTTGTATTATAAACCGCCTTTTACTGCTTTTTACGTGTTTCGACAATTTCAAGCATCTCGCGTATAAAAGCACTCACCGTAAGCATCAGTGATGCAACTACAGTGAACCTGGGCTGCATCCTCCGGAAGGGAAAATTGCATCTCGTATCACAGATGAAGTGGAAAAAATATAAGCACTGAGTCCCGGGGAGTTTAATGAATGAACATAGAATTAGTGCTGAACATAATTCTGAAAAAGACAATAATTTTATTTTAAGAATAATTAAGACAGAGCCTGCTACTGTTTTACCACAAGCTTATCTTCTGTTAATTAACCCCTTGAGTACCTTTACAAACGCCATGAAGGTGAGCTTTCGAGTCCCATAATATACATACTTAGGAGACACAATTCAATAACTTTGTATATTGTGGTGAAATTGCCATGGGCCCCTCAAAAAGCGAATTTTTGCCTTTGTCATTTTTGCCTTTATAATTTTTATTTGTGTGTGAGACGTTTGCTATGGACGTCAAGGGGTTTATCAACTGTAAAAAAAAAACACAATATAAAATAAGAGTCCGTCTTAATGGTAGAATACCATTGATGGACAAATCCATCCAAGGCAGACACTGTGTACTGCAACCCCACTATGCCCGGTACAAGGAAGAACGCCAGAAAGGATGGTAATTTCAAGGTTTATTCCAGGGCCACGCGGTCTGTCCTCAGGAGATGTTGTCCAGTGGTTCAAGGATGCTCTGATCAGGGCTTCTAGCAGAGTGGCACACTTCAGGAAGAGTTCTTAGCTGGTTAGGGACTAGCTCCCAGAGTGAGGCTGCAAGGGGCTGCAAGGCCGTAAGTACCGAGCGCTGCAGCCAGTACCTGCCACTGGTGGTGCAAGATACTTCCTGTACTATATCCTGGTATCCCATGAGCTATCTCTGCTAGTAGCTACCCTTAGGGGCAGGCAAGGCCAGAGCCATCCTACCCACTGATCTCCAGGGACTGGACCATACATCAAAGTACACAGCATTACTGGAATACATTAACAAAGATATAGAGTATACAGAATACATAGCATGGAGCCATAGCATCAAGGTAAAGAGGCCCTCTAAGGCCCTAGCTTAAGGAGTAGGAGGAAGCTGTGGAAACCGTCGTTTTCACGGATTTTCATTCAGCCAAAGCGTTGACGGCTTTTTACTCTGCGTAAGTGTTTGGGTTACGTTGGAGCCAACTACGTGGTCGAGCTTGACCTTTATATGTCTGGTTCCACTCAGGATGAAGTTTATGGTCAGTTTTGCTATTTCTTCTTATATTAAAAACAACCATTGGTTGTAACAACAAAAATAAAAAAAATAAAAAACCACGACATTTCACAGACAGATTTTCCTCATAATTAAAAAATGAAATGACTCAATTCAAGGCATCGTAAAAAGTACACTAAAACATCATGCAGATTTCAGGCAATCCAAGCATAAACTCAAGAAGAAGAAAAAAACGTGCTGCAAACCAAAACCACAAGCATAGTTTAGAGACCTATCAGTTCGACTACATCGCTGCGAATGCAGGTTAGATGCACAACTGGTTGCAGGCATGAAATAGATGTAAAACTGCCTGGAACCATAATATACGTCACATCTAACCTGCTTGGTCTGAAACTCTGCCTATTATGGATGGTGAGGACATGCAACACATTCGTCCTTCTTTTTAATTTTATGCTGAGTTTGCCCGAAATTATCCTGAAAATATAGTGAACATATTTTAATGATGCATTGAGCCGAATTGATTTATTTTTCATTTGATAAAATGGACTTTCTATCCTCTAAATTTTTTTATAGTATGTTGTTAGAACACGTTTTTGGCTTATTTTCACTGTAGTACGTGTGCTGTCTCAGAACCTAATGTGCAAAAACGATAAGCTTATTTTAGGAAAGCACTGCAGATAACTGTCATTGCCGTAATTATGCCGCCAAATAGCACAACTGCTTTAAGAGCTAGTTGTTTTAGTTGTTTGGGTTTTATTTTCTCCCAGTCACACAACCCATTTTGTTCTAATTAATTACGAATGTTTTACAACTTTAAATGTGTAGGAAATTCAACTTGATAACAGCATTGACAAATGCACTACAGACGAAGAATATTATAACTGCACCTCAGATTGCCTTCAAAAGAAGCTCTTGAACGCTATTAAATGCAAGTAAGTAAGAATAATTATGTAATACAGATCTAACAACTGATAGGCCATCGCGTTAACTTTTCTACAACCTTGATACTGAAAAATATTGAACCTTAATTTCATGATCAATTATATGAAGGGAAATGAAGCAGCAGTAAAAAAGAAATGTCGACTAACCGACTGAACATCCCACTCGCGATAACAATTAAAATCTTAATAATAAATTAATTTATTCATCAAGCATCCCGAAGATCATGTTGATCTTGTATGGGTTGATCAATATATTCCTTGGCAATGTTATTGCCCGTGCAATAATGTCTATCGCGCCGTTCCAAAATGTCTATTGTAAAACATCTCTTAAAAATTTGTAATAGATAGATGATGTTTGAAGAGGTTATTGGTCGTGGGATTTTTGCTGCTTGAACGGTGAAGGGGTACTTCGGAATCAAGCCTAAATCAAGTTATATTTGGCTACATAAGTAAAAGTAATATTCACGTACACGCCCCCTAGCCTAGTAGTAGGTTAACTGTAACGTGACCACAGTAATGGTAGGCCTATCATAAAGGGGGAAACCACCCCTGCCAAAAAAAAAACCTATATAAATATATAAATATTAATGTAAATCCGCCTCTGCTAATGATACAGTGACGGAAATTTAGGTAGTAGCAGGCTAACTGTAATATTATTTGAATGTACTACAAGTTATTGAAGGCAGTGACGTAACTAACAGGTGGGGAAGGGGGGCGAGTGTCTTCCAAGAAAATTCTTCGTAAATTATGTATGCGTATAAAAGCCTGCACTAATCGTATAGGCGTATCGTATGGCTGTCAATATAGTTTCTTTTTTGTCTACAGGAAGTGACGAAGATTTACCTATATCTCTGTAGAATATAAATACAAATAAAAATTCATAACCACACTCAAGTTGAGCAGCAGCACTACAGCTTCAACGATTAAAGTTTCGCTGATACTTGAATGATTTAAAAAGTGCGGGCCAATAACTAAGTAGTTATTTGCCCACAGTTTTCAAAAAAAGCATTGTTAGACCATTGTTGCTTCTGGGCCAATAACTCATAAAGCTGGTATTCAGTAATAGTCATTTACATTGTTTACAACAATGCACAACCGAGGAAGTCTGTTGTCGGCATTCGAGGGGAGGCATAAAGAGCATATCCTTCGTGGTATTGTTGAAAACAATGTAAATAAGTAATTTATACCCGAACTTGATTGTTGCTGGGTCATTGTTGCAGTTTGGTGTTTGTTCGGAAATCATGACTGACGGCTTGGGTCAATGCTTTGCTTTTTTCTGATTTCGAAGTCTAGTTTGTTATACTACAGAAAATTATGATTCACACTAGTCAGGAGGTATCATACAGTCTTTGGCTTTTGGATTCCAGCAAAAGGCTAGTCAACGACGAATAACCCAGTTAGCCACGAAGGGATATCGTGGTCGTATATGTGGAATGTTACTCGATTCCAAAGTGTTCCGTCACAGTTTAAGCAAAGAATACTCAACCACGAATCCCCCCTTTGGACATGACAGCAACCCTGATAAAAAAATTTCTATGTGACTTCTGCGTTTTTATTTTGTATTTTTAGATTCCCTTATATGAAAGGGTTCACTCTGCCATTAGCAGTTTGTTTCTTGACTACGAAGAGCTCCCATCACCGTTCAAGTAGTGAAAACTGGGTGACGAATACCGCTTCACCAAACAAGGAATAACAATGCTGTCAACTGACTTTTTTGCATAAATATTGTTGCATAGATTGTTACTCACTTCCGAAGTGCCCCATCTCCGTTCAAAAACGAAAACAGAAGGAAATCATTTCACATTTTTCGTCAGGCCTTCTGAGCAAAACATACAGCACGATTCGTTCTTTGTTGTGCATGTGCAGCCGCATTGTCACAGGCTCAACGGGGTTTGGATAAACAACAAAAACGTGCATTCCTCAACAATCCTACTGTTGCTGCACACCCTTGTTATTATTAAGGAACGCCCGCGGTTTTAGGGGTTTATCGTATACACCCATTATTTCAATATTTTGTTCATTTGGTTGCTTCCCCTTAATGCCTACGTTTTCATCTCATCCAAGTTACATATTGGCTAAGATGGTGCAATGGTGCTTCTTTTTATGCATTGGAGTACAATGTGGATGCCCTAAAATGTGAGGTGGTAAATTTGACACGTAGCCATTCTGCGGAAGAACCCGACTTCTATTCGAGGCAACAAATTTGTCGGTTAGCCAGCGTAGGTCTCAATTTGAAACAAAAGTGTTTCAGGTTTTATGAAAAAATCTCCAATGGTTAAGGAATGAAGTGTAGATAACTGGACGAAAACCTATGATAAAACTTTCTTCATTTATGACCATAAATGATCTTTGGTTCAAAACTTGTTTTAAAAAAGAGGTTTCTACCTTTCGTGGTGGTTGCTGAAGACGGATCCTTCAGATTCGTTGTTTCGTTCATTTTTTTTTTGGATTTTGTTAAACTTAGAATTGCTGTGCAGGATGCATGACAACGGTTAATATTAAAATGGCCTCCTATGTGTCTTTTCTGTCTTTTAGGCTCCCTTATATGAAAGGTCTCACTCTGCCACTATGCAAATTGCCTGAAGAAGTTAAATTTTCTCATCTCAAGTTTCAAGACATCCACTTGGTGCCAGGAATCGAAGATAGCTGCCTATGTTTGCCAAAGTGTCGCACGCGATTCTACGAAACACAAATAACAACCGAAGAAACTGAGCGTGCATATCACATCCAATTAGGTGCGAGTACCAATGTGTTTGAATCATACAAGATAGTACGGGTTTATCCTCTTGACAAACTGCTGTGTGATGTTGGCGGTCTTCTTGGTACAACGTTAGGCTTATCTCTTATTAGTTTCAGTTCATTTATGATAGAGTCACTATCAAAATCTTTAGTGCGTGGTTCTAAATAACCCTAAAAGAATTACTGTGTGTTGTTATTGCTTCTGTGTTAAGCTTATGTCTAAATAATTGCACCACAGTTCTGATACGGTTGCTGTCGTATATTTTATTTCATTGGCTTTATTGTGAATCTAAAGCAGTGAAACTTTTTCAGCATAATGTTGAGATATTCTTGCTTCAAAGTTGCTTATTAGTTAAAGGACAATACTGGTTACTCACTATGCTTTATTCTATTCTGCAGCCCTAAAATGAATCATAAAACATGAACTTGGCAATTTATCCAACTTGTTTCGAAATGTACACATGCTGTATTTTAGTCGTCTATACAGTCGAAACGGCTTGGAAGACTATAGCAACGATGGGTCCGTGCATCCTTCTTCACCTTTTCTAGAACTGAACCAAATAAATGCAAACGGTCTTCAACGTTAGATTCAGTGTCGAAAAATTAGTTGAAAATAATATTAAAAAAAACTGAAAGTATGAAGCGCAAGTGACTCACAAGTTTTCCGGAAGTAGCCAACAATAGTGCCCATCGTCTATATGATGGTACCAGATAGAGAAAAACTATTTTCCCTATTAGATTCAGCATCCAAAAATTAGTTAAAATATAAACAACAAAACCGGAAGTATGACGTGGTAGCAGCTGAAAAGTGACGGAAGTGGTGGAAGTATTCAAAAGACAGGTTGCGACTAGGTAGTCGCTGCAGCCACTTGTTTCAGGATGTGATGAAAAAGGTGCGCTTTATATAATTATTAAAATGTCTCGTCTCCTTGCATTTATAAACACTCCCAACAGGTTTCTACATGCAAATAAGACAATAGTAGAATTGCCTGTTTTCAGCATCAGACATGCCCACGCGCACACATGCGACAGAAATGACATCATCACCCGATTGACCAACTTGGTATCACCTACGAGTCCTTTCGTGACCAAAAGTGACATCACCCTATGAGTCCCCCTTAACCAGCAGAACATCTTTGTCCAAAATTACAAATGGCACGTAATCGCCCCTTGACCGTCAGTGATGCCAATGCCCAAGGACAGGTGCGTCACTTCGACTAAATTCTGTGTATATTCTACGAAAATTTCCTGTAAATTCTACCCAAAATTAAGGCAACTACCTCCACTTATGTCAGTGGTAGATAGAACTATATGCCTGAAATCGAAGTGACGTCAAAGGTCATCTGACCGAGCCAAGTGATGTCACGATCCAAGATGGCAGTTCCATAGACTAAAAATGGTATTGGTTTCTGTTTCGATTCTTGTTAAAATGTGTCTATACACGACCAAACGTGTCTATGCACGCCGAAACACTGAGTCAGAGGTCAAACACCTGACAAAGGTAGTCGGTACATGCATAGCGGTGTCAGAATGGTTAATAATGCTATTTTATTCATAGAAACATATTTTCATTCACATGCACCTAAAACTTAGCTAATATAGGTGAATACGTCGTTTGGCACACCATAACACTCCTGCCTACCCTCCGCATACGGCAGCTAGTGGAACGACCCAGCTGCAGTCGTGCACAGGATGTCCGATAACGTCCGAGAACTAAAATGCATATCGTTTCGGTTTCGATTTAGTTTTCGAACGAAAAACACCATATAAACGAACGACAAATCTGAGGGCAATATAATCCTAGAGTGCGGAGGTATGAATTCCACACGAAACTATCAACATACATAGACATCATCGCTATTATACTGCTGGTGTTAAATACACTACACCTACATACAACGGACTGCAATGGCCAAAAAAAAACTACATCAACTTGGAACTAATGAAATGCTACGAAGAAAGCAACGTTGCGAATGGAACGAGCCTTTTGAAACGATGAACTGAAACCAACATTACTAACATATTTACAGAAATTGCGTATGCCAGGAAACACCAGTCACGAATTATCCATTTAAGCAAATACGAAACTGAAACTTTGAAAATTTGAAAATACGAAACTGAAAATTTGTATCTACACCTAAAAGCAATCATCACTTGTATTGGTAATGCGATACAGTAATAAAAGACGATAATGCAGTATCAAGTGTCTGTTTAAGGTTTTTGTGTCCTGGCGTCGTGCCAGCAAGGGGTGAGCTGTAAGACTAACGCAAAAATGATTTTGTACGAATTTGCAGCACTAAAGTTTCGAATTGAAAAGGTAAATCATGAAAAATTATTATAAACATAAGCTAAGCCTATGTTTGATTTATTTATTTGAAATATTAGACATCATTGTCCAAATGGACTGTGATGAAACATAATTAGATAAAAAAAAAATAAAAAAAAATAGTAAAGCAAACTGATACATTTCAAGAAAAAATTTCCAGGTAAATACCAATATATAGTTCCAAAAACACACCCAAATCTTAGAAATTGCACTGAAAAATAGCAATATTTCTACGGAATAAATCACTGAAAAGCTAATATTTATGCAATAACAATAATGTTTTTCTGTTCAAACCAGCGTACAATGGCTGCCACGACGGCACAATGTTAAACAATATAGCCCACAAAACGAAAACATTAAGGCATGCTGCAGTGAACATTTTGTAAGATCAATCCTGAACCGCATATTTCGTTACCTTTAATACAACGATACATGGAGGTACATCGACCAACTTTCAGAAATTATTAGCTCTTAACAACAGATTTTACCATAAGAGCTTTAAAGTGGCTCCAGTTGATGTAAACCAATCTAATAAGGGGAAGGTTTTTGTAAATCTCTACGGTAGTGAACTTCAAATAAACGACCCAGTACGAATGACAAAACTATTCATTTTTTTTACACTAGGATGTAAGCCTAACTGAACCGAGGAAATAGTTTATATTAGTGGAAAAATTATAAGCATAAATCTGTACTTATAAAGTCAAGACTTTTCTGGGGATCCGATAATCAGTAATTTTTATGATAAGGAGCTTCAAAAAGTATAGGCCTTCCTAAAACTTATAGAATTGAAGAAGTACTAAAGACTGTAAAGCGGAAGGGTTGTACGTAGTTTTACGGTAAATGGTTAGGTTACCCTAACTTGATGAAGAGTTGGGTTACTGACATCGAATGAAGACGTTGGCTGACGAAATTTACATAATGCTACTGTTTAATTCGAGTATGGATATTTCCCATGATATATGCTTCAAAAAATACAACACGTTCGGAAATTCCTTTAAATTTTACTCACAATTACGATATTGCTTTGGCTGAAATAACGTTCCCTAACAATATTAGTCAAGATTCTAGAATAATCTTAAAATCTGCCGATGAAGAAACGATATTATTGTATTTTACGTTTACCAAAAGGAAGAGAGCGCCTTTTGCCTTATGGCCACTTAAAGACTAATGAGAAGAATGTTATTTTGCCTTGTACTAGAGGTACTAATTGTGACGATAGTATGAAACATTTAATGGATATAATCAATTCGAATATTTGTGATTATAAAAAAAAACCTTGCAAGCAAACAATCCTATGTTACATATACTATATTACGAAAGTAGTCAAACTTTTAGTATACGTAACTTTGTTTCCAAGAATGCGTCCGTTAGGTTATATTTAGGACGTAAATTTGCAGCTCGATTTGATTTTTACAAATTTTTAAGGGTCTTCCCGACAAAGAATAGTGGAAGATCGAAACCACTAAGAGGTCCGTTTTAGAAAAAAACTAAATTCCCTATTCAACGTATTAAACTGCAATATGTTGGAGAATTGAGAGTTCAGGCATTAAGAATTGTGCCAGCTCGTAGGAAAGTCGATGAAGTGTGCAGCATCAAATTTAATAGATTATATTTACTTTTCAATACAATCAGGTTCTTTTTAACTGTTAGAAATACAGATAGCTGATGATGGTGGACAACACATAGAATTTGGTCATTATGGATACATCATTTGAGCGTTGCATTTAAAACATCATAAGGAACGTTTTTAAAAGACTATAAATACCTCTCTCCACTTCCCTCACGTTCATTTATTCAGCCGTGTGGTGCACGGCTGTATTTACACGGAATATTATAAATTACAGGTAGATGGTGACCTGCCCACTTATTTCGGACGTCACGTGCTAGCCAGCAACGCACTGGAAAGCATCTTGTCTAGCCTGGGATGTGTGGCCTTGCCGTTTTTATAATCTATAGGTGGCTTCTTGGGACGAACTGCCTTGAGCACTGGGGTAGGGATAGACTCAGACGTATTGTGACGTAGACTACTTGTGGATTTTGCTCGTGATTGATTTAATGCAGCGTGTCGTGACATCACGAGTGAAGTAGGTAGATGATTACAACAAATACAGTAGTGGACATGGTCATAAGAAGAAGCGAAAATCTAACGTAAATGCTAGATGCTGTAGGAACAAAAATACAAAGGAAAAAAAAGAAGGAAGACTTCGACAGAAATTAGAACAGTATTAGATTAAAGTTTTATAAAATTAGTCACTCCATGCAAAGCCATCAGTGTAGATGTGCAGTAAACATGTCGTTCCTACTCCCAAGTTCGTGCAAGCGTCTCTTATCCCATCTCGACTTATTTTCTGTTAGTCTAGTCCAACTTTCTACACAGAAAACAAGATGTGAAGAACACAGACCTACAGCTACTATATTGGACCCAACCAGGTAATGGACTTTACAGTACCTAGTTCCGAAGATTACCTAGACTTATGTCAAACCTTGATATATATGAGAGTAAAAGTTGTGAATGCCAACAATGGAAAAGATTATACGGCTGCAGCTATCGCTAACATCACACCGGCAATTTAGTGGTTGCATTCGAAATTTAGCATTCGAAATTTTTCGAAGGTAGACATAAGCTTGAACGGTAAATTTCCAGCCAGTGTGAACGACAATTACTCTTAAAGCCTATTTACAGCATTTAATGAGATACAATACAGACAGTAAAACGAGTCAGGAGGAATCATTCGGTTAGGTTGGCTAACTCGAGATCTACTAGAATTCTGAATAGTGCTGCAGTAGAACTTTTAGGTTGTATTAGCCATGATTTTATTAACCACTCTCGTCTTATTTTGAGCAACACCGAACCGAAGCTTAAGTCTGTGCTTCATAGACTAGAATTCCACTTGTACTTGAACGCTGCTGGAGTACAAGTGCAGACGAATCCTACTATTGGACTTCTCGAAACTGCTGTCTACATATGTAAAGTTACCCCTTCCCCTTCTATCCCTGTCACAAAACACAAAACCTCTGGCTATTTCTAGTGCAAAATATTCATACAGAAAATCGATATTCAAGAGCCATCCTCTCTTGCATGATACACATAGCGCTAGTATCGATGATGTGTTTACCGGTGATGTTTCCTCTTGAGTCACGCTAGGACTAGAAAAAAACGTTGGCTTCACTGGTGCCTTTCCCAATGACCCGTTTTTCTTCAAACTTTTTAATTTGTCATATTTAATGCTTCCTGTGGATGGTGAGATGCACAATTGTAAACCGTTAACTTGTGACTTTTCTAACAAATACGTAAGTGAGATCATGTTGCTGTATGACGGTTTAATCATTCAGTATCACCACGTGGCCATTGGTATAATATACTCGGAATACAAGTGGCCATACATTGCTACAGTTCGATCTCACTCCCCACTCGAATCCGATAAACACCACTCACATGGCTTAGGTTAGCGAAAGTATCGTTCATTTAGAACTTTCCTTCATAGCAGATTCGCCACAAAACGTAGCTGTAGGATTTTTAGGTGAAAAAGAAGCTTTAATGGAAACTGATGCGAAAAGAAACGTATTTTTGACCGAATAATGAACATGCAATAAATACACGATATTTCACACTCTCGTTGCGGTACGTTTTTCCCTTCTAACCAACTACCCGATGGTAAAGGTAAGAGCGTTACTAACTTGGAAAAATGTATAGGACTGTTTCACACTGGGTTGGTCTAGGTCACTGCGTGATAGAAATTACATAGATCTGATGTATTTTACCTCATCGGAACTATTCTGCTTACCTTATGTCTTAATCACCATTTGTTGATACACACGTCAGCAAATGGCACCATACATGTTTTCTACATGTAGTCAATTTGAATATCTGTGCCACCTAATGCAGCAAACTTAGTCATTGTATATGATGTAAGCACAGGTTCTAGGACTAAACATCGCATGACAAAACATCGCCGGACTAAATATTGCAGACGAAACATCGCTAGGCCAAAACGTCGGTAGGATAAAACGTCGTAAATTGGTAGTTGAGGCAATACGTCTTTAACAATTGGACACGGCCTTGGGTTAACAATTGACACTGCCATGGCGTTCTCGTTGTTGTTTTGCTGTATCTTGGATTTTTTTTTGGTAATCCCTTGTCTTGGCACCCGTGCTACTTACTACATGCAAAATGTAGTTCGGAAAGTTCTTGCAGTTTTCCGCACTAATCAAATACGAGTAAATTTCTATTTTATTAGTGATTTTATTATACATGCGATTGTTGTTTACCAAACATTGAAACCGCATTGAATAGCTTAGCCGATGACAGTATTTGAAGACCTTCATTAAAGAACAAGATAAGACCAAACTCTTATAGAGTATTGTGAATTGTCCTTTTCTTAGGAAATAGGATATGCATTTATTTCTTTATCTTTTGGAGGGATGGATTTCCCATACCTATCTTGCCAACCCCCCTTCCCCAGGATTCTCCACTGAACCAAACAGAACCTAATCTAACATCCCAGGTCTTGGCTTGGAGGCGGAGGGGGCGCACAATTTGTGTTAAGGTTACCAAGAACTCAAGTTTTTCGTTTACATAAATAAATGGGTTATACTGGTTTAATTTTCCTGAAAACGAGCAAAGTCACTAAGAAACAACAACAATCTGCAGCCCAGAACGAGGCTTTAAAACTACGTCTCAAACGCCAATTTTTGGATACCAATCTAGAAAAGGTTACAGAGTCGGGGCATCAGACAAACATATTCACACCAGTAACAGATCCCATCATTCAACAGACCAAACTCCAAGCTAAGGAGCGCAAAGACGCAGCCGCACAACATCGGCGCCCGATCCAAGAGTTGTTAGCCATCGATGGTAGTCTCCAGAAACAGCACATACCTCATGGACAAAATAAAATAAGGAAGGGATTTATCGAAGCTTATAAATAAATTTCGTAAATTTGTACTCTTTTCTTAACATAAAACAACATTTTCATAGTATTATTTGCGCACATATCTATCTCTCACACTAAATACACACATGCACATCATAGACAACAAACATATTCAGTTCATGCTGAGTAAATGCATCAAGGCTACTATTCAAATCACACCCGACGGTGCTTCGTCCTCGTATTTAATAACCGAGAATTAACCAACGAATTAAGGCTTACCTCTATGTACTGGGAGGATTTCTACAGGCAATACGAAAAAATTATCAAGTCAGTACTCGAGCAGTGGAGGGTCATATCTCAACCTGGAGAAGACGAAGACAAAGAATTCGCGATTGCGTTGCATTGTTGCGAATTTATGACCGTGGGTCCTTGGAGAGGATACATGAATCCCAATTCGGGACAATTCGAACCATTCATCGAAATAGTCACAGAAATGCTAATCGGGCAAATGGGGTTACCCGTTAACTTAAAACATGCTCTCCATAATGATCGAAATGGAGAAACTCGATAGCAGAAGCAAAATTAAACTCTTGCTGAACATTAAGATGAAGTCGGTGCATAGAGGACGCAAGAAAAGAAGCAGGGTGCGATTCATGAATGACGACACGCAGATAAACTTTGTCGAATACCACCTGCACACCACAACTGTAGTCACATTGAGGCAATTGACATTTTCCAAATGGTCCGAATTGTTTAAACACTTCGCAGATATCGACAAGCTCATGAAACGACCTATACTTAAATCAACAGCGTAAAAAGTAAAAAGCTCAACTAAAAAATTAACAATTCTCATTTGTTGAAAACGTGGTGGTATTGTCATTGTCTGTTCCTGCCCGACAAGAAGTGAAGTCGTAGATTTTTTTATATTTTCTTGGCTAAGTCCCACATGTACCATTTTTTGTTCTAAGTTAACACCGCCACTCAGTCTACATGGAGCCTAAAAGCTCACAATAGTTGCAGAGATCGAAATTAAAGGTAATGAAATACTGAGTCCAATTGGTCCTCATTCTGTTTTCTTAACTGACACTGTTTAACCCCCCAAAAATAGGTTTTTAAAAAAATTTGAGAAAGGTTTCAAGTCCTAACGATCACTAGTACGGTAAAAGTAGTACAGATCAAAACGAAAGGATCTAACTAACATAGCGGGACCAAGTTTGGTATCCAATTAAACCTAATATTTATTTCGATGCAACTAATTACACGTATTTTCTTTCACTTACACATATTTGAGAAAATGCAAAATATTGTCCACCAAGAATTTTGTTTATTGTGTATGTTGCAGCAGCTTGCTGTCCATTTACAAAGTTTTTAACACGAAATCCCTGTGTTGAGGCATGGGCAGATGGCATATATAAAAAAAAATTGTTGCAAGTGCAGGAGTGTGGAAATCATCAGGAATTGTTTCAATGGTGACTTTGGGATGCAGTTCGTCATCCACTTCCTTATACTCGTGAAAAGTTGGAACAAGTTTGGCTTCATCAGTAAATACATGGTACAGTCACGGACAATGAAATATGGACAGTGAAATTGTCAGCTTCAATGTTGAGCAGGTATATCCATTAGTTTTGGCAGGAAGTCGTGTATTCAGTAACTCCAACCAACCCACGAATATGTCCACACATGTTTTCCCACTACACTGTGTTAAAATGAACGTTGCGTTGGGTTAGTCTTCGTATCTTTAAGTTGTTTATAGAAACGCCTGAATTTACTTTATTTTATCTTCATTTTTTTTTCTATTTTAAAACGCTTGTCAGTAAATAAGTAAATCCAGCAGGAGATTCGTCGTTTCACTGAGAGTTTTCCTCTCGTTTTAAATAGCTGACAATTTTCCGTTTATTCAATAAATAATGCACAGGAGGAAAAAATGTTTCTTGAAAACATGTCATGATATAAAATTTGGCTTAAGAAAGTGTTGGTTGACAACTTGTCTGCTGAAGGTTCTTCGGCAGGGGGAAAACGTAGGGAATTACGGGAAAACTGATTAAATTATTCTCTGCTAATGTTTAATGCTGAAAAATTGTTGGGCGACAACTTGTCTACCGAAGGAGCTGCTTGGAGGTGATTTATTCATCACCACTCAGGTTTAAAGTAAAATCTTGCTGAGGAGGAGGGGGGAGGAATGTTGGATGACAACTTGTCTAACAGAGGTGGGCGGGAATAAGTTAAGGTAAAATCTTGCTTACTGTAATGTTTAAAGTAAATATTGCTGGGGAAAATGTTGGGTAACAAGGTGTTTACCGAAGGTGGCTTGGGGTCTGGGGGTAGGCAAAGTTTAAAGTAAAATTTTTGAAATGGAAAAAAATATTGGTAGAACACTTGTCTACCGGAGGAGTATGGGGGGGGGGGGGCAAATGAAGTTGAAAATAAAATCTTGCTTAAAGTAATGTTTAAATAAAAATCCTGCTTGTAAAAAGTGTTGGTTGACAACTTACAGCCTATTGTTAGGTGAGCAGCAGTGGGGAAGCGGGAGGGGGAGGAACTAAAAGTGATTATTTATTCATTGCCATAATTGTTAAAAATCATATCTTGATGGAAAACATGTTGTTGAGAAGGCAGACGTCCAATGGTTGGTTTGACACTGACAAACGTCTATTCACGGAATCAAAAAAAATTCCTTATTAATAATTTACCCGGGGACCTGCATTTTTGCTAGTCTTTTTGTCACTGCGTTTGGCAGCGATTTCCTGCCTAAATATGTGTACGGTATAGGCAGGAATCCTATAAAAGCCCTGGGAAAACTACGGCTCATCCTCCCTAAAAATGCTTTACGTTCAGAAATCGTGAAATAACCTAGTCACCCCCCCCCCCCCCGCCGATACAGCTGCTCGGGGGGAACCTGTAATATTTAGAGATTTCTTACCTGAAAGCATTTCAGATGGTAATTTTTCTGTTAGAAATTTACTGAAAGCTTCACACATTCAACAGTGTTCGAATACGAGACTGTAGTTCATTATTAAATAGGTCGGGAAGGCACAATTTTTTTTAACGTTAGGGCGCAAGATGCATTTTCATATAAATTCTTGGTAGAGCACTTCCGTTTGCGTAATTCTGGATCCACCCTGGGAATGGGCCGAGTTGATGTGCGAGTTTGCAATGGCAAAACCCAGTCCATTGCATATCGCCACCCTTTTTCCCCGTGTGAGTACTAAATACACCGACATTGACAAGTTCACATGTTTGGTGAGCATCCAGGAATGATTGACCCGTCATTTCGATCTTGATACCCCTTAAATCACGATTGTGAAATAAAGACTTTGGAAATGTTGGCTACCTTGCTATGCAGCTTAATAGATTAGTTTGTACAGGTGGTGGTGCATTGCCTTCCAGACAGCCAGATGACGTCACATGGACAAGACTGACAACTAATGCAATTGAATGGAGCGGTACGATTAATCGATCAGTTATTTCTTGCTGCCCCTGCAGACGTATCCATATTTCACTGTCCGTGACTGTACCATTTTAACATTGCAAAAAACTTCTTTTGACGTGTAATCTTTTACTGGAAGAAGACGGAACTAGTTTCTCTAGATCAAGCCTTTTCGTTTGGTTAAACTGGTGTACACGGAGTTCCTTCCCCGAAGCAAAATTTGACGATAGATTTCCGACAAGAAAGTATTCAGCATTACTCATCGTTGTTTCACAGAGGTCTGTTTTATCGAATGTTTTGAGTAGATGCTGATGAATGTGAAACAGTTTGACATTCTTTAAAGCTGTAACCTTTCTCCCAAATTTCCTGGTTGTGTCACAAACAATCGTAGAATGTAAACTGGTAAAATTTGAATGAAACTAGTAACCAAGACTTCCACAAGTTTATGAATCGGCACTGCAGGGGATGTAGTACCCTTTTCACAGAAAACCCTTAGCTTCGGCAATCCCTCCTTTTTAAAACTAGTAACGAAATGATACACTGCGCACATAACAACATCAGTATCTGAGGACGATAATATATGAGCTTTACACCACAAGCAACTACATGACGTATGTGAAGAAGTTGGCGACAATTAGCCACCCCCAGTTCAGATTGTACAGATGAAATGACTTTCCGGCCGTTTTCAAGAAGTAAGCTAGTCTGTCCATCAAACCCAAGTTCAAGAATTTTATGTATATAATTCAGCCTAATGGCAACACAGATGAAGTACCCCTCCAATTAACATGACTATTTATGAAGTGGAAACACCTTCCCAAAAGATGTGCATGCGATCTGGGGTCGTCAAGTAATACATACCAGTCTCAGAAGTTCTTCACTCAGTACCTGATCGAATGCAACGATTTTAGTTGTACGCCTGATCATTGCATTCGATCAGGTAATGAGTGAAGAACTGCTGCTACTGGTGTGAATTACTTGAAGACCCCAGAATGCATGCATATCTTTCTGCCAACTGTTTTCACTCCATCAATAGTCACGTTAAGTGGAGCGGTACTTCTTCTGCGTTGTTTTTAAGCAGAATTATATATATCAAATTTCGTACACATCAAACATTATGTCAATCCTGCAATAATTTAGCTTTCATGCTGTATATGATAAGAATTGCGACTCCCCGAATGTCTTTATAAACTTAGGCATAGCTGCTTGATTTTTCTGTGCATGCAATATAAAATCAACAAGGTTGCTCTTGTGTGAGACGAAGGAATCGGTGTTTTCAATATTGATTCGTTAACTTCTTTAGGTCTTGTACGAAACTTTGTTTAGTAATCTTTCTTTTGTTAAAAAGAACGAATTAGAAAAATCAACAAACGTTTTAGTAGGAATAAACGCGAAGCCAGAAGCACAGACAATCTAAAAAAAAACATCCATTTATATTCCTGTACCCAGTATTTTTTTAAATGTGTTACTGTCTTTAGAGATGTATAAAAGTTAATAAATTTAAAACCACCCTACATTATGGAATTGACGGGTCCACCATGATGCTTTAGGAGAAAATGTCGTATTTGATAAAAAAAAAAAAAAAGTGTTTCGACGTGGTGAAACGGCAGGATTCGCCACGTCCACGCACGTTTTTACCAAATAAGCCATTTTAACGAAACTATCATGGTGGACCCGTCAATGCTACAATGTAAGGTGTTCTATTTTTTTTTTTACTTTTACGCATCTCTGAGGAAGGCACCAGATTTTTAAAAAATACTGGTTAAAGAAATATAACTGTGTGGTTTTTAGTTTGAATTCCAATTAGAGTTTAATAAGGGTGGTGTTTACTCGAGGCGGCCATCACAAACACCTTTTCTTTTTTTTAAATGTTCTTCTAAAAAATATGTGCATTTGCTGGTAAATTTAGGGAAGTCGTAGGAAGATGGATTACTGCGATTTCAGTTTTGAAACCAAAAGTGGATAAAAATTGAAGTGGCTGTTTTACTTACGTTACTGAGTCGTGTGTATTGATATTTTTTTAAAGACCAAAGAGAGCAGCCTAAACCAACAGTATCATGTCGTTTGCATTGAAAAATGGGGATTGAAAAAAAAATCAAATATTCTGAACAACGTTTTCTTTAAAGGTCAGTAATGGCATTCAAATAAAAAATAATGCGAAAGCTTCATACCTCTGCTCTGGATCCCACAGAGGAGCTTCCAGCGGTTACCCAAATTCCATATTTACCACTGCTTAGTAATAATGATCTGTAGTGCTCCACAAGTGTTTGAAGCAGTATATTAAGGGATAGTTTATTTATTGAAAAATGGATATCATAACATACAGCAAGTTAACACATTTTTACAAGTAAAAAATCATAAGAATTTGTAATTATCCACTGAAATTACAAAACTGCACAGGATTGAAAAAAGACGAAAAATGAGCTAAACGTGAAAAAATACATATGTACAATACAAAAATAAATCAATGTATTTTATTGATTTTCATCTAAATATCATTTAGCTATTTACATTTTCTAATTCACAGAAAGTTTCAGCCGTCCTTTTAAAATCATTGTACAACTTTATATTTTCTCATTCGCTAGAAAGTTGTCTATACAAACAGCACAGTATTCCTTCATCATTTTCCCATATTTACTTCTCCAGAAAGGTAATTCTAAATTTTTCAATCTATAAGTTAAGATTTTATCTTAATTTCTTATGCTTGTCATCCAGTTCAGAAAAACCGGAAAGGAAAAGCACCAAACAATAGCGAAAACCGCACACTAAAAATAGCTACGAAAAATTGCTTAACGTTCGTCTTAATTGGTAAAATTTAAATACCATTTGTTTACTTTTTAAATTAAGTTATTATTATGACTGCTATACTTCCGGACCCCGTATTTACTAATACGTCACCCTAAATATTTCATTCTTTTTTTTAACCGTGTACATGTGTTTTGTTTAACGGAATTTTTGTATATTTTTGTAAAGTCCAATACATTTTTGCTAACTTTTAATCGTACAAAACGTTTGCTGTTCGATCAACAATGTTTTTCTTTACGTATCTATACTTTGTTCTACCAGAAAACAACTGCATTTTGTATAAATCCCACTGGAGTTTATTTATCATCTTAAAGTAATTGAATTCTATAGGCTGTAAACAAATATTGTCAGCAAATAAAAGTAATCTTTGTATATTATCTTTGTCAATAACTTTTAAGTAAATCGAAGTTGGCAGTGTTCTTAGTAATGAACCTTGTGATACACCAAAACTTGAGTAAAGAAAACATTTTGGCATATCTGCAGTTTTTGTGGCATTTGCACTAGGCTACTGGATACGTAATGTTTTATATTAAAAAAAAACTTTCCCACACAGTCAATAAGCGAACAGTTTTTGTAGCAAGATCAGTTTTTTTTTTGCAAAGTATCATAATTATACGTTTCTCTAACTGATGTAATTTGAAAGCATAGGACAAGAATAAGAAAAGTTATTAAATGACATACAGAAATAACATACAGCTGCATGGCAACATACAGCATCTATTTTTAGTTGTAATGGTAAACAGTGAGGTGAGGGAACCTAGTTGGATCTGACTGTGAAGTTGATTTTTAATCCATTTAATCCACTTTCACCTTGTTTCCACTGCAACCTTTCCCTTCATTTATCGAGAAGCTTTCAAAGCGAAATAAAATAAATTGCCTATAAGAAATCAGATGATCGTGTTTTGCAACACTTAAAGCGCCCTTTCCACAAGATAAACAATACATGCTAATTGCACCTATACAAGATGGGGCAGCAGTAAGTGGCCACCCTCGTCATTTAAACAAGGTTAGTGTTAGGGTAACGAAACTTTGCGTGGTTTGAAGGCAGATAAGTCATCCAGCCAAAAATGATGAATCAACCACTAACATCAACACAGTTTTTCAAGGGTACTTTAATCATAACGTTTTAAGAATGCTTCGAGAAAGGGCAATTTTTTGCCACTAACACTGGTCCCATGTTAAAACTAGGATAATTGGCGCTTTAGAAAATTTTGTAACGGTTGATTGTAAAGTTGCTTTTTGAAGACAGCAACTGAACAGGCTGAAACAAGCCCCTCAGGAAGGGAGTTCCACACTGGCACCACCCGACAAGCAAAAAAGTGCTTACGGCAGTCCAGTTTATAAGGCTGCATACGTAATTTCATTGAATGGCCACGCGTAGCAGTAAGTGGGTGTTGATCAAATAAAGGCAAGTCAACCGATAGAAGCCCGTGCAGAATCTTGAAAGTAAGAACCAAGTCGGCCCGTATCCTACGCAGCTCCAGCGAGTCCAGTCCAGCCTTTCTGAGTCTCTCACCCTGTGTCAGATTACGATAACCCGGTAGTCCACGCGTAAAACAGCGCTGAACGGACTCCACCTGATCAATATCCCCCAATAGATGGGGAGACCAGACAGGGCTCCCGTACTCCAATAATGGACGCACGAAAATTTTAAACGCCCTAATTTGCGTACATACCTTTGCCTGACAAAAACACCTCTTTACTATTCCGTGACGTTGACCAGGATAGAGTAGGAATCTATATAACTAAGATAATAATATTTGTTTGTTTGTGTGTCGCCAAATCACAGATTCCAACTACGAATTATTTTTCTTTTGTTTGAGCATCCGTAGTGGGAATCTCGATAATGTTATGTCTTTTGTTTGTTTATATGTTCGTCAAACTGAATTATCTGTTTAAGTAATGAGTCGAACGATGTCTTCAACAAAGAGGCACAGTACCGATGACGTCAAACGGGATCATGCAAACAGAATCTAGGCCTGTATGTTTCTTAACCCAGGACCTAACTAAATCTAATGAAAGCTTGGGCGACTGCTAACGGGAAATCACATGGATGTGAGGGTGTGAGGGTCTGCAGTGGGAATCTCGATAATCCATATTCTGCTGACATTCGTAGTGTGAATCTCGATAATCTTTATTCTGTTGAAATCCGTAGAGGTGATCTAAGCCTCAATACGTCATAACCCTAGATCTTGCTAAATGAAATTTTGGGCGACGTCTAACGGGAAATTACAGTACAAAAGGGAAATCACAACAATGCTCTGTAAAACAGGCCGTACAAGGGGGGGGGGCTGTCCTAGCATAGAACTAAGTAAATAGCAAGTAGTAGGACAGTACCACTTCATTCGTTTCACCCGCAGTGATTGATGGGAAGCCTTTCAAACACTGCAACAGATTTCTGGCTTTTAATGTACAATTGTACATACTTCCTAAACTAACGAGACAAATTTCGTTCGGCATTCAGCACTGCTTATTGCTTCTTATTCTGTGTTTCTGACTTACACTGAAGTTACGTGAAGAATTGTTAAAATGCTAGCATTTCAGTGACTGCTTTCAAAAACTTCTACGATGTCAGTGGTCATACTCAATTGACCCCTTTTTCACCCTTATACCATACAAAGTCTCGAAATCTTAACACTAAACTGCTATGATTGAGATGGGTGGCCCTTTTCTGTTGCCCTTACCCTGTACAAGTCCAAACACAAGAGGGAAATTCACTTCGGCAGTAGCGTCATGCAGAGGTAGCTCTCAGCTAACCAATCATGTGTTAGAGGGATGTAACACCCAAACGCATTGTTATCAATTTTCCTCGATACTCTCACGTCAAGTACCGTAACAATTGAAAGGCTTCCTTCATAGGATTGTAGGATGTATATCCCTCGTGAATGAGAAGTTTGTCTGTTTTGTCTTTGGATATAGATTCGGAGATTCGATGGCTCCCTCACTGGGTGTAATGGTCGAGACCTGAAAGAATAGAACTCAACATTGCATTGAAGTGATAAGATACACAGTTTCATTCCTTTTGGTTCATAATAAGGCCCATGGACTAAAATATACGACAGCGACTCTAGTAGAACTGTCGTGCAACTAATAAGAACAAATCATAAAATTGAAGTAATAAAATTACCAACATCACACAGTTTCGTTCTTTAGCTATCATGTTAAAGCCAATTAACACTCAGAAATAACCTACTCTCGGAACTTTCGTGAACTAAAAGGCATAAGCCTAACATTAAGCAATAACTTCACAATATCACACAGTCCCATTCTTTATATTCATAATCAAGCCGCCTATCCAAATGTATGGTGGCTACTCTATATCAGATTTAGCGTGCATACAATAAGACATATGCATAACAGTGAAGCAATAAGATCACAAACTTCACATAGCTTCATTCCTTTTGAGTCATTTAAGGACCACGGACCAAAATGTATGATAGTACCTGCATCATAACATTACTGAAACTAATAAGACATAAGCCTAACATTGAACCAAGAAGGCCACCAACATCACACAGAAGCTTGACAAGAGGATACACTCGTACTTTCCTGTATGATTCAAATACGCTGGTGCTCGCACCAAAATTGATTAAAGGTGCAAGCGCAGTTTCATCGCTCGTAATTCGTGTTTCGTAGAATCGCGTGCGACACTTTGGCAAACATGGGCAGCTGTCTTTGATTCCTGGTACCAAGTAGATGTCTTGGAACTTGAGATGAGACTGTTTTGCTTCTTCAGGTAATTTGCATAGTGGCAGAGTGAGATTTGTCATGTAAGGGAGCCTAAAGACGAAGTAGACACAATGTGAGATTATTTTCATGTAAACAGTAGTTCTGCATCGTACACAACAATTCAAAATAAATATAAAAAAACATAGAAGGAAAAAACGAATCTGAATATAACGATTTTACGAATGAATGGCCCGGAGGAAGTAATGGTTTAACAAACCTCTTTACATTTGTTGCAGCAAAATGTGAGCAGCTCTCAGAAGAATGACTCGCACCTTTAAAACCATTAAAATATCAAGGAAACATGAGAAATATCGCTGTTCATGAGAAATATAGAGTCGTGCTACTGCTCTATATGACAGTGATTTTCTAATATTTCTGAATTTATTTATACTGCAGGTGGTGATATGCACATAACAACGAAACTTGTTTCAGTGCATTGTCGCTCCATTTCAAAATTACCCTTCGTCGAACAAGGGAAATAAGAAACTTTCCTATTTTAACAATAGGACACTTGGAACGTATTTAAACGGGTATTGTTTAAGCATTGTTGCTTAATTCCAAAGTCCTCCTTCATTCAACAATAATAAGTTAGTATTTGTTTAAATTACAATAAAAAGAATGGCACGATGACATTGTTGCACGGGCAATCACATTGTCAAAGAATTTACTGTTCATATGTTATCGTGAGTGGCATATTCAACTGTATAACGGCCTCAACAATAGGCCCTTCCTAAACAATAGCCCACGGAGATTGTGCACCCTTGCACATTGTTTAGGACTGGCATGCGATTTTATCCATTATTCTTTACTGATGATCCTATATCAGCATGCATCATGAAAGGTCGAAAACTCTTCTTTTTAATAAGTCTTTTGACCCAGAGCTCACTTGTAGACATGTATGAAGCTATGGCTTTTTTCTAATTTTTTTTCAAATACGTGCACTTTATTCCTTAAGCACTGGACATTTTATTTGATAAATCTGAAATATTTCTACTTGAAATTGAGACCGGCTTTTATGGCCTAGGGTAGCTAAGCATCAAATATCAGGCCAGCATAGTAACCTAGGTTGGCTGAGAGTCAAATTTATTGCCTGAAATTTAGGTCAGTTTCATGAGGCATGTTAGGCGCAAAACTTTTCGCCTCAAATTGACGCTGGCTCGAGTCAAGAAGTATTAGTCTCAAATTTGAACACCTCATCTCAAGAGTGTACCCATGGCTTTGCACTGTATTAAAAAACAGTACTGTTGAACCATCCTAACCAATAAAATACAATGAAACACACTGCCTGTATCATGAGTCATTAAGGCGAAGCAACGAAATACACAAAACTTTGAAACAAAGAGTGGTTTGGATACTTCTGTACTGCAATTGGATGGAGCAGAGATAGCCATCATCACTACTCACTCATGCAGGTACAAACTTATACCACGATTAACGAAGCAATCATTCTGAATAAAGACCCTTTTTTTTAGAATACATGATTGACTTATCTGTGAAAGGCAGTAAAGACGCTGCCCTGACTGAGGCTGAAACCGAGGACTTCCTGCATACTGGAGGAGGTACCCCACAACTGTGTGCCAGTTATTGTGGGCATTATACCAAGATTTTCACCAAACCATCGTCACAAATGCGTCATAAGATAACGAGCATAAGGCCCCAAACCCCCAAAAGTATAAGTAAAGTGAGAGTTGAGTTTGATGAAGTCTCTCTTCCAAATATATGAACATTTGCCTTGCAATGTTAGTTTTAACGTGAAATAACATCTTTACCAGAGTCAACAATAGGATGATAGTGTCCTTACGCCTCCGACAGGTCTTGTGTAAGATTTTTAAACGATTTTAACAAGGCACCTTGAAGAGGCAGAATTTCAAATCAAAATATCAACGAAAAAGTAAATAAGTGATAAATAAAGTAAATAAGGTTTTGTTAGAAATAAATAAAGGGTAAAAAAAGTAAATATTAACGAATTATTTACCAGTTATTAACTTTTTCATTGACATTTTGATTTGAAATTCTGCCTCTTCTAGGTGCCTAGGCTAGTTAAAATCGTTTAAAAATCTTACACATAACCTGTCGGATGTGGATAGACACTTTCATCTTAGTGTTGACTCGGGTAAAGATGTTATTCAACGTTAAACGTTATATTACAAGGCAAATACTATATTTAGAAGGGAGACTTAACAGTTTATATAAACAGTGTCATTCCGATATTCCTACCATGATGCTAATGCAAGGTCGTGATTTTTTTGAATGATCCAACAAAATTTAAAAAAAATTGTATTAAGTTGTCTGTTAGCATGTAATTGGTCCTGGACAGCTGACCATCCTTTGAAGTGAAAAGCCGCTGTTTAAAAAGGCGAGTAAATTTATATAAAATTTGTTTGAAGTCTAAAAACTGGCGTGTCACAGTACCAATGACATCATATTCTGTCATCTTGGCTAAATTAAGGCTGTAATTCCTTACGGGGAAAAACCCATGTGTTGTACTTCCATGTACTATTCCATGTACTATTCCTTCCGTGATTGTGAACTTTTATTAGTGCCATGATTATCCAAGTGTGTACTGCCTGTCCAGTCCCTTCAATCGTGTTAAAGGCACAGAAAAAAATTTTAATTTGTTTGTTCTACTTTATTTTTATTTCTAAGCAGCACATATTGTTAGTGACTTTATATTTAAATAAAAAATGCTAACTCTCCAGAGAATATCTTCTCAAGATATATTTTCAGCAATATGGGATACGAAACAACAAAAATAAATAAACCCGGTGCATCCGGGTACTGTAGTTAAATCCATTTTTCCAGATTCTACCAACAGGAGTTTGCTTGTTTGTCTTCATTCTGCTACTTCTTTTCTCTTGAAAATTTCAAAAATCGATCATAAAATTTTGGTTCAATATTTCTCATTATCATGGTTATATAAAATTAACGAGATTACTTATCAGTTGCTGAATCATTATTATATAATTATTCTTACTTACTTGCATGTAATATCTTTAAAGAGCTTCTTTTGAAGGCAATCTGAGATGCAGTTGTCATTATCTTCGTCTGTGGTGCATTCTTCAATGCTATTTTCACGTAGGATTTCCTGTATTTAACATTGTAACATCTTTGTAATTAATTAGGATTCAGTACGTTGTATGATTGTGAGAAAATGTAGTGCAACCCACTAAGACAGCCAGCTATTAAAACGGTTCTACTATCTGGTTTCGTAACTGCCCAAATGACACTGACCCATCAATCCCCCTCTAATATAAGTACACGCTAGTTCACATTATTAAGTTAAGAAGTAGCACCCATTTTGTTGCTTGATATTGTCTGTAATACGTATAGAAACACAGCAGATATCATAACAATTAATTCAGTTCTTGTTTCTTTCAACTCCACCCAGTTATTTATGAGAAATCATTCGATACCAACTCGTGTTGCTCGCTCGGCTAATTATATTTGGCTACTTACCATTTAATGTAATACGTATATAAACATAGCTGATATCATAATAAGCAACCCAATTTTCGTTTCATTCAATTCTATCCAGTAGTATTTGAGATATCGACATTTTCGCTTCAGAGTAGAAGCTTAATGAGTCACATTATAGTAATCCCGCAACTTCTTCTGTATAATGAAGGCGTTTTTTTTTGTTCACCGGAACTGTTCAAAACTTCTTCAACAAAAAGAAAACTACATTGGAGTAAAATAAGGTTCATAAGAAAAAATAAAAATTTAAGTTTGAAAATGTGTATCAAACTATTTTGTCTGACGAAATCTATAGGTTCGGCTTTCAGCGTATGGGACGTGCTGCCGTAAAACCTTTTCAACCAACACAACAGTTTACCGGTTTTTGTTTTTTGGTTTTTAAAAATAGACAGTCATATGATTACGTTCTGAAATAAACGACAGATCGTTCTTTTTTCTCCATACTGCGCGTGGAAAGTCCATCTAGCTATTGAATGTGTTTTCGACATTTTTAGTATCTCCTAAAATAACAAAGTAAAAACGAAGTGTATTGGTCCTATTTTTTTCCATAATTCGTTTATCTGTTGCATAATTCTATGAGTCAACTTAGGTTTAGACTTTGTTCCCTAATGAAACAGCATGCCCACAAATGACAATACACTTCTTGTGGACTTGCTGTTTCATCAGGGAACATACCTTCATTACCTGTAAAATAATTTGCGCCACTAAGTAAACTTACCTTCCCAGTAAAAGAGATTTGAGTTTGCTTCTTCGTTGAGTGGTATCTGTAT